>VDFB02003685.1:0-25127 GCA_007258455.2 Sequoia sempervirens | reverse complement strand
CATCCGATGACTGTATGCATGACAGCTGAAAGCTGTGTTAAGGGCCTCAAAAGTAAAAGCGCCCCTGGCTCATGGTTGCACTTTTGTCATTTTACGAAAGTTGAACGCTCATCCAAGTACCCTACTTTGACGTCTGACATCTGGAACTGGGATGACCCGATTCAGGCACTATCTATTTTAACGGATAGCCAGAAGGGCCTACAAGAGAAGTCACTGAAGGTGACGAGGCAAGAAAACTGCTTCTAAGACCTCAAAAACTCCAGTGCGTATTTTATTTAAGATTACCGCTCCCAGACTTGGCCATTTTCTGGACGTCTTCACTTTGCAATATTACACTAAAGACCTCGCACGCACGAGCGACTGCCAAATGCTGAAGGCTGACGGCTATGCTCGTTGGAAAGATAAATTGATTACGCTCAATAGTCGTGAAGACTTCGAACGTGAACGGGCTCGTCTGACCAGCCTAAAGGCTAGGCGCCTTAAGACTATGAAAATATACTGAAACCATTTGTTGGTTCGCCCGTAAAATTACGTGCTTGGTAAAATCTCTGCCACGACCACCAGGAACGTCGGATCGACAAGCTGAATGATGCATCGCGGAGCTAGGCTAGAATACTACTGATGTTGTGAAGACTCTGTCTACGAATTCTGACATCTGGAGGGTCCTTTAAGCCAGCGCCCCTGGCCTGTACTTGCACTGGGCATAAACGGAGAAGCTCAAAAACGTGAAAACTCCATTTTAAGTTGATCTTCGGATGACTGCCGCCTGAACTCTGAGAGTCGGATGACTGCACTTGATATCTCGTCGGATAAGCAGACTAATTGTGAACGGATTGACTGCATCCGGCAACGAAACTGTCGAGATTTACCCCTTCCTTGAGATGGGCGCCCTCAGGCTAGAGGCGCGCTTTTGCCTGAAAAGAGCAAATTTCTCACCTCCTAAAATTTAGGGATTTTAACTTCTGTCGCTATTTGGAGCTGTGGGTCTCGGAACGCCTCGCTGGATAGCTCGACGGATAGCCAGACTGATTCTGAAGAGATTGACTGTATGCTTGAGCACTTTCAGCAAGATCTTAACCTCCAACAAGTTGGGCGCCCCTGAGCTATACTTGCACTTTGTGAATTTTCCTTTGAAAAATCTTCGTATTTTGACCACTGAAAACTCCGTTTCGATCATTGAAACGACCGTGTACAATGTGAAATGCGTCGTGAGATGCTCCTCCATTGTGAAAAGCTCCATTCTGAGTCTCTGCTTCAGGTTCTGATCAATATAACTGACTTTGACCGACAAAATATTGACAAAAACTCCATGCTTGACATTGCCCAAAACTGTGTTTTACATCAAATTAGCAAGGTTTAGACTTTTAAATGCAAAATGCCTTGATGAAGCAAAAAATTTGGTTTGGGTACAACATTAGGCTCCGTCTGGTGACCATGTCGGATACCTACGGCATAGGAGAACCTAAGAATCTCAGTGTTAAGTAGACCAGTGTTTTATAATTGGGCATTGGAGTCAGGACTTTTCCCTATTCACCTAAAACTTTGGAGTTTCCTGAAAACCTAACCTAAAAATCACCTAAACAAGACTACCTAAATCACCTAAACAAGACTACCTAAATCACCTAATACACGACAAAACATCACAAAACGGGGAAATACAATACGACATAACGTTAAAGCATAAAAATTACTTAAAGAAAACTAACTCCACCCCCGAAGAGATGAAGTGCTTTGAATATTGTTCGCTGCATGGCAGCGAGAAGAGCCTCCCACCAATGTCGTTTCTGCCTGAAAGGCTTGACTTCTCTTCTGATGGGAATTGCAGGAGGCAATCCTTCTGGAACGAAGATTCTAAGGTATTCATATATCCATGCAAAGGTACTCTGACAAAAGTCAGAATATGATGCAAATGGGAAATCTAATATTCTTGAGACATTAGTTCTGTTGTAGTCCATCCTTGGAATGTTGAATTCTTCAAACCAGTCGATCGAGTTCCAAACTCGATTTCTGTAATGCCGAAGGTGATCTTTTCTGATCTGATAATATCCTTTAACTGGCTCATTGATCAACTCTACATCACCTTTAACACATAGGAGTTTGATTCCCATGTCCTCGGCATCTTTGAGGCCTTGCAAAAGCACCTCTTTTTCAGCTTCAGTAAATTCCAATTGCAGGAAATGTGCAACTGGGTTCAACTGTTCTTTAGGGGATATGATCAATTCCCCTTCTAAAAATTTTGTTGAACAATCTCCATCAAACTGTATTGTCCATGACTTTGTCTCCTCTGTCGGTCTCTTTTCAGAACAAGAAATGTTCTGGTCTTCAACTTTTATCTCTGACAGAGTTACACAATTACCAGGAACCGTTTCAGGCTTTGCTCCCGTTGGAACAGATGACTTGAACTCAGCCTGCTTTTTTGCGACCTTAAGAATCTGATCTAATTCTTCTGGATGATCCTGAAGATATTCTAGTTGCGATATTTGTACCTTGGTCTTCATCATGGATTGCTAAAGACGTCTCTTGAGCAACTGGCATAGTAATCGCATGTGAAGGTTTGGGTTTAGAAGTGAGAGGCACTTCTTCACCCTCTTCGTTTGATTTCTGCCTTTCTTCTTCTTCTTTCTGTGCTTTGAAGTGTTGAACATGTGCAAACACAGGAGGAGTGTACTGACGGTATTCTTCTTCTTCTTCTTGATTTTCGGGTTCTTCATCAAAGTATCCCGCTGCGGAGTCGCCATTGAAGTTGTCCGTTTGTGGTAAAACAACCTTCGAACTTGGTATTGGTACAATACTAGAACTAGGAGCAGCTTCAGTGTATCCCATGATTTGGATCATTCTCAGGTTCTCTGGACATGTGGATCCGGTATGTTCATCAGTGTCATGGAAAGGACAAAATACTGCACTGTGTGCAGTCTCAATCATTGATCTTGGTGGAGATGTTGGCAACCGTGGCTGAAGATTGTCTCTCTTTGGTTGGTACGGTTGCTGAACTGGAGATCTGATGAAATTTGCTTTCATCAAGCCGGAAGTGATCATATTATCTTCCAACTCAATGGCGTGTTCTTGTGCACTCTTCAACTCTGTTGCTTTGGCCGTCTTGAGGAAGAAGGCTATCTCTGATGGAAGAGCATTTATGAAACAGCTTATCAGAATCTCCGGTGATGGATCGAATGTAAAAGAAACTCTTGCAACAAGACGATTAAATCTTGCCACAAAATCCCTCATGTGTTCTTTGTGCTCCATCTTTGAATTTGTAAGCTGGGCGAACAACATATGATTGTCTTCAACGGGCTTGAATCTTGTCAAAAACTTCTCGCTCATAGTTGCCCAACTTGTGATACTGCTTGGCGCCAAGTAATTGAACCAATCGGCCGCATTTCCCACAAGAGTCTCGACAAAGAGACGCACCGCGATGTCTTCATGCTCCACGTGCAAGACGGCGCAAGCCGTTGTGAATGCAGAAAAATGGTCCTCCGGGTGTTGAGTTCCGTCGCCATGAAACTGAGGAAAACACTTCCTTGACCCTTTAGGTAACTCATGATTTACCTCAAAAGCCAAAGGTCCAATGTTATTACCCCAAGGTAATGGGGGTGGACGTCGCCTGTCAGCATTGTAGTTATTATCATCCATTGCTTCTATGTGAATCATGCAATCGGATGCCAGAGTGTAATCATTCCCGTGAAATAAAAGCGTTAAGCTTTTCTTGAAGTTTTCTTGCCTCGTGCCCCACGATGGGCGCCAGAAAACTGTTGGCGTAAAATCTAACACCTCTGGAGTGCAGGTTTGTACGGACAGCTATGTACACTACGCAATGAGTGCTCTTCAAATTAGGAGGGGAAGCTCCCTCGTTGTGCTGGAATGCATGAAAAGAGAAGTAATCTAAGTCCTATCTTTTTGTTCTCAGCTGGAAGAGGCACAAGGTTAAGAAAACCAAGAACGTTGCAGCTAAGGATTTTCTGGTTTCGCAGATCATTAACTACAACTAAGCTAACTACTTTAAATCTATCCAGTTTCCTCAAGAAAACAGAGCATGAGGAAATGGAGCAGGGATGATTATAGACGATAAACGTGTTTAGATTCTCTACTTGAAGGCAAGGTGGCGCAACTATCATCTCAATCTAGACAAGTTTATTGGGCACAAAACAGATTTAAGATTTTACCAGGACAACCTTATGGAACCCTGTGTGGCATAACACTTGATTGAAATAGTAAAATCTTCACAAAACAGCCTTTATCACCACAATCTCACGAAACCCTATGTGGCATAACCCTTGATTATAATGATAAAGATTCACGAAACAGATTTATCATCTCAATCTCTTGAAACCCTATGTGGCATAACAATTGACCTCAATGGTAAATATGTTCAAACAGATCCAACTATGGGAGGAATTTACCACGCCAATCTTATGGAACCCTATGTGGCATAACACTTGATTGAAAGTAGTAAAGACTTCACAAAACGATTTTATCATCACAATCTCACGAAACCCTATGTGGCATAACACTGGATTGAAATGATAAAAGATTCACAAGACATAAAAATCCACCATTACAATTGCATGAAACCCTATGTGGCATAACACTTAATCATAATAGCTGGACATGAACAAATACCAAAAAAGAGCAAATGTTATTGAGGGGCAAGGTAGGCTAAAGATATATTTCTCTCACAAAAGTTATTTACAATGAGCAACAACTTTATTACATCAAGGTGTAGGGAACCCAAAATCACCTTCAGGTCACTACTAGCTTCAATGCATGCAAGCTAAGTACCAACCCTAATTAGTAAACTATACAGCCAATCGAAACCGCGAATCGGAACATCTAATTTTAAAATGGACAACTGTAAGCGAAGTAGCCCTTATTGAAAGCAAGTTAATGGAAGACTACCAGTTAACGAAAAACCTAAAAAAAGAAACTCCAAGTGTGAAAGGCGAATCTCAGAATAGATATGCATGAGGTGAGACAGCCAGTTAACTTGAAAGGGTAACATCAAGTTAACTCCTGTGTGTAATGTCTATCCTGAGAGGTGGAAACTGAAGTCTACTGCTCGCGATCTCGAGCAACCAATCCCTCAACGAGATTGTTAACTGCGTCAATATCTGAATGTTAGCAACTTGAGCAATCTTAGCAATCTTTGCACACTCGAACTATCATTTCACTGACTGGCAATTTTGGCGGCCCCGTAACTGAAGTGATAGCCAACATCTCTTCTGCAGCTTGATACAAATGGGACTCAGCTTTTCTAACGAAATCATGAATTAAGACCGATTTGGTCTTGAATTCGGCCTGTAATCTGTACTCTGAAAAACTCGCTGTTGACTGCGAACACCTGGCTATATTCGGACAACTTTTCTGAAAGCTAAAAATAATTCCCTGCTGAGGGTAAAAATAGCCTATTGAAGCGCAATTTTCAGCGAAAAATTTGAGATATGGGTTTTGTCCAGAAAAAGATTCTAAGACAACCCAGAACGTCAGAAATGCGAAAATCTAACTTCTACTCGACCATGCAAAGAGTTTTCAGTTGAGAAAATTAGAAACTCGAGAACGAATGCTCTGGAGTTAAAAATTCCTGAAAAATCAAACGCACGATTTTAATTCGAGGAAGCTATATGAAAATGATCCAGATGCTGAGACTTGTCGAATTTGCCAATTTCAGGAACATGCGAATTGAAAACTGAGAGAAATCTGAGAACCAAGGAGGAAAAAGACGTTTTTTGTATGTCTTCTTCTGTGAAAATCGCTCAAGATTTCTTTGAATTGCTGAGAACTGTGAACTTTAACCTGCAAAAGAATGTGATTGGAGAAATCGCCTTTGTAAATAGATGAGAAATCTGCCTTTGTTTGAGAAATACGAATCTCCCTTGAAAATACGCCTTGTGAATGAAGAAAAACGAATTTTGCTTGAAAATACGCCTTTGCCTTGAAGAAAAACGAATTTTGCTTCAAAATTATGAATTTCCTTTGACAAAATTTGCCTTTGAGAATTACGCTTTTCCCTTTGAAGAAAATATGAATCTCCTTGAAAAATACGAATTCTCTTGAAAATATGAATGATAAATGAAGAAGGCGCCATGCTTAAAGAAGATGAAATTCGCATTAATCTGACAACTGCAAGAATTCAAAACCCTGACAATAATAGAAGTCCTCTGATTGGTTGCCCTTCAGTTGCACTGCCACTGACTGGAAGCTCAAATAATAATAAAATATTTATTATCATGCAATTAGCAAGGGTGCTAAAAATAGAAAATTGCTATTTATAAATAAGCAAATTTGGAACTTCAGTTGACAACCCGGGTGAAGCTCTAAGATTCATCGTGAGACTTCAACGATTCCGAAAAGTCATCTTTTGAGCACATAGGCATCCATTTGCTCAAGATACTTTATTTTTTACTAACTCCCTATTTTATAGCTGACAGCACTGTCACGACTGGCCAACTTCGACACTGATTTCCGGATGATCGGATGATGCTGAGACTGTTCTGAAGAATTCATCGGAAAGCCTACTGAACAAGGAAGAAATGTCTGCTGGGAGACATAACTGCAAAATCCATCGTTTAACCCCTTGAAAAATTAGGCGCACCTAATTAAATTGCTTTACGGGTTCCAGACAGCCATTTTCCTAAACTGCCATCTGACACTTCAAACGGCTGCCGACGGTGAATGGTGAACCCTGCTGATATGAGACGAAGCTCACTGCATGACTGGAGATATTCTGCATCCAACGACTGTATGCATGACAAATGAAAGTGTTAAGGGCCTCAAAAGTAAAAGCTCGCTCATGGTTGCACTTTTGTCATTTTAGAGTTGAACGCCAAGTACCCTACTTGGCGCCGTGAACGCCGGGATGACGATTCGGTGACACTGCTTTAAACGGACGCTGAAGGGCCAAAGAAGTCAGAAAGGTGAGCAAGCTTGCTTCGACCTCAAAAACTCCGGCGTATTTTATTTAAGATTACCGCCCCAGACTTGGCCATTTTCGACGTCTTCACTTTGCAATATTACACTAAAGACCTCGCACGCACGAGCGACTGCCAAATGCTGAAGGCTGACGGCTATGCTCGTTGGAAAGATAAATTGATTACGCTCAATAGTCGTGAAGACTTCGAATGTGAACGGGCTCGTCTGACCAGCCTAAAGGCTGGGCGCCTTAAGACTATGAAAATACACTGAAAACCATTTGTTGGTTGCGGTAAAATTACGTGCCGGTAGAATCTCGCCGCGACCACCAGGAACGTCGGATCGGTGAATGATGCATCGCGGACTAGGCTAGAATACTACTCTGTGAAGGCTACCTCGACATCCGGAGGGTCCTTCCACCGCCTGCATTTCAATCGGGCATAAATCCGAAGCTCAAAAACGCGTGAAAACTCCATTTTAAGCTGATCTTCGGATATCTGCCCCTGGGAGTCGGATGATACACTTGATATCTCGTCGGATAAGCAGACTATTTGTGAACGGATTGACTGCATCCGGCACGAAACTGTCGAGATTTACCCCTGCTTCAAGATGGGCGCCCTCAGGCTAGAGGCGCGCTTTTGCCTGAAAAGAGCAAATTTCTCACCTCCTAAAATTTAGGGATTTTAACTTCTGTCGCTATTTGCCAGAGCTGTGGGTCTCGGAACGCCTCGCTGGATAGCTCGACGGATAGCCAGACTGATTCTGAAGAGATTGACTGTATGCTTGAGCACTTTCAGCAAGATCTTAACCTCCAACAAGTTGGGCGCCCCTGAGCTATACTTGCACTTTGTGAATTTTCCTTTGAAAAATCTTCGTATTTTGACCACTGAAAACTCCGTTTCGATCATTGAAACGACCGTGTACAATGTGAAATGCCGTCGTGAGATGCTCCTCCATTGTGAAAAGCTCCATTCTGAGTCTCTGCTTCAGGTTCTGATCAATATAACTGACTTTGACCGACAAAATATTGACAAAAACTCCATGCTTGACATTGCCCAAAACTGTGTTTTACATCAAATTAGCAAGGTTTAGACTTTTAAATGCAAAATGCCTTGATGAAGCAAAAAATTTGGTTTGGGTACAACACGATGTAAATTTGAATGTATTGAAACTCAGATTCTTCTTGTAAATAAGGTTTGCGCCCTCTGTGGATTCCTACATTCCTTCACCATAGAAGGTTGTTGTCATCCCTAACCCTGCCTCTGGGTGGGTGTGCACTGTGCCTTACTATCAATATGCCCTTCGATCTGTTGGTCAGTAAAGACCTCTCCCCTGGTAGTTTGTTCATGTTCCCTGCACTGAGGTGAGATGGATGAGTATGGTCTGATCCCGTCAGTATGGCCTCTACTCTCCAAACTGGGGTGTGTTGGTGGTTAAGGGTGTACATTCCCGGCTAAGCAACAATTAAGATGGGAAGGGGTGGAGGTGGGTAGTGTCAAAAACAACTATATATATAGGGGCCATGTGAACCAAGTTTAGTAGTAATAAGAGATAAAAACAGGACAGTAAATAGGGAAACGATTGTAATTCTGATATAATGTTAGCTTCCTAATGTTCATATCTTTTGACTTTCTCAGACCCAGCATTTTTCAGATAGTGTTTAAACTATTTAGGTATCAATTCCCAAGTTATCTCCTTCCCAACTTAAAATATTCTCATCCTGACATTACAAAAATATGAAAAGAGACAAGCAAATTGGACATAGAACTTCATTCTGATAATATGTTGTCTCTCTACCATTCATATTTCATGGTGGATATCAAATGTTCCTACCATCCAGCATAATGGAATTCTTGACACAACAAAACTTTCCCATATCATAGGGATGGCCTCAAGCAAGCGCTGCTCAGGTCAGAGGGAAATTTCATTGCTCCCATTAAATTGATATTTTATTGCAGAAGTCTGGAGAACTGTGACTGAAGACTCTTATCCATTCAATGGCGAATACTGAAAAAAGTGTCTATCATTGATGGATTATTCCTTGTTTCCACAGCACAATTCATTGTCAACAGAATATCCTGTGAGGTAAAAATGAATGTCTTTACAGGATCCAGAAAGACATCCATCCCTTGAAGGAAAGCATTGCCTCTTCTTGTTGGTATCAAGACTAAACCACAGATCAAAGTATATATCTTGTGGTTTAACAGGAGAATGCTTGGCAGAATTCTGAGTTGTGAAATCAAGGCTTTAAAGTGTTTCGTTGGAGTTTGGTATTCACAGCTAGTGTTTTTTAGCATGCTTGAAAAATCTGCCCAATTTCTCAACACCAAGCTTGATCACTAGCTGTGAACTTGGAAGAGTCTTGTTGCTTTTGAGCAAAATTTCAAGTTCAGTTAGACACATGTTCCTGATCATCAATTCCTCCTTGTCTCTAGCTAGTTCAAGACTTCATAAATAAACTCCATTGACATGTTTTGACAGTGAGTAAATTATTGACATTATTTGTCTTTTTTCTCTTGATGCTCCTCCAGCTGAAAACATCTGGCAGTGCACGATTGAGAATTCACAGCAGGAAATGGTTCCATCATGTTGGGCATAACCTCCAAGCACTGGATCACGATAATGTCAAATAGAAGAAATGACCTGCATAAAACAAGGAATGAAGAGAATATATAAATGCGGTCAGATATAGGGCAGAAAATGTTAATTAATAAATTTGGAAGAGGCTGCATTGATGAAGACCACTTTAAGAGCAGCCATGTATAAGGAAACCTGTCTGGTGACAAACTATGGCAGTGGTCAGTTGAACAGTATGAGGGTAGAGTAAATGAGTTTTGGGGAAGTAGATAGGTGAGGGGTGACAGGGTGTATTAATTAAGATGGCATATGGATTTGACACTCAATGAGGACATTTGGAAAGTGGTAGTGATAAGAGGGAGGGAAATAAGGGTGTAGGGGATGTGGATGGGGGGAAAAATCAATTAATCAAGTGGCTTAGTAGGAGGATTTGGAGAGGGCATTAAGGAGTATAATTGGCAAAACAAGGGGTTAATGAGGAGGTGGTCATTTAAGTGTTAACCATTGATGTGGACGATGAAGTACAAGTCCTTGGGGAAATTGAAATACAATTGGAAAAATAACATATTTTAATAAAAGAATAGGAGAATAAATACAAAGGTTCTTCATAATGGTTGTGACAGATGAAACAAAAACTATTTTAAAGGCTCATCAGTTTGTGGGCAATCATCAAGGTTAATTGATCATCAGGGTTGCCCCAGCATACCAGATTGCCCATTTCTCTTGTAAGTTACACGCTTCCTACTTTAGCCCCTAATGATCTAGTTTGTTTGCTTCCTTGTTAACCAAAATGCTTGACATTTTGAGGGTTAATATTTTAAAACCTGAAGCAATGTTGAAAATTCAGCCATAGTAGCCATGTTCCTGAAAGAACAAAAAATGAGATGTCAAAAAATCATGAATTATGTTCAGGCAAAAGAATTTGGGTAGAACAAGAAATGAGAACTTCATACAGAAACTTCAATTTAGGGTCAATGACTCAGTTATTTAGTGAGAAAGAGATAGACATTGACCTCGTCTCCAAAAAAGTAGCATTTTTTATATGTATGCATAAAAAGAAATGTAAAACTGTGCTCTTTTATTTATTTATTTATTTTTTCAATTTGGAATTTTTGCTACTATAAAATATCAGATATTAGAGCCAACAAAGGATGACAAATAAAACTTTTTTCTTGTGCCATTGAATCATCCCTATAATAACTTTAGAATCTCATTAGATAATGAAGTAAAGAAGGGAATTCTTAGCTGACTGCAAGACCTTGCTTTATAGCAATTGCCTGTGCTGGATAATTTCACTTTCCCAGTGCATCCAAGGCAACAAATCATTATAGAACTTTGTTTGCCATGGAAAATACTATCTTAGCTTGGTTGACTAGGATTGCCTTGTGAGGTGCTGTCTCTGTTAAGTTTGACAGAAAGCTGAGGTGCCTTTGTCCAGTTCATCATCTCTTGAGGCAAGAGAGGAGACAGACTTAGCCCATTATTGGGGAGGATGGCAACTATTCATTTGACTGATTATTTGCAAACTAAATATTACGAAAGTGGTGGTTTATGGAACTAAAATAGTTTTGAGTTTTCTGTAAATGCTTCTAATAACAAAACAGTTACAAAGTGAAGCAAAGCTACAATGCTAATAAATTTTGAAGCAGAGTAGACCCTATGGAGGATTTAATCGGTCAATAAATTTCTATAAACTCTGTTATTCAAGAGCTAGCATCAAGAATGCACAATGGAAATAGAACAATGGCTTACCTATCCTTTTAAACAGTCGCGGAGCATGATTTTTGTGATGTGCAGAGTTGAAGATTTTGCAATTTGATGTGGGCATTTGATTTGAATTTTTGTTCAATGACCACTGGATACTAGGTCTCATCATTCTAAACTGCACAGCTGAGATCGACAAAACTCAATATTTAATAACAGATGACAAGGATTTTTAAATCCTAACAGTCTTGAAGTTTGTCAATATATGCGTGGGCTGCTGATGCAATCAATGGTCTGATGCCAGGTCAGTATAGAATTCAAATATGGCACCTCTGTGTCTGCTTTAATGTGCGGCTAAATGTTGAAGGTTGCAAGCATGCATATGTTGTTTAGGAAGCCTATGACTGGAATAAATAAATAGGATGATTGGCAATGGTTATGTAAAGGGGTAATCCCAGATACAAAGGATGATGAGTATATAAATTCAAATGGGACAATGATAAGGGTCGAAAAAGATTGGCAATTCTTGTGTTCCGATTGACTGAAGAAGTTTCAGTATTCCCTCAAAGCTGGTTTATTCCTAAAAGATTAGGCATGTAATGTCCCCTTTGGGGTTATTCCTAGTTTTTGCCCCAAAACCACAATTCCAATTAAAATAAGAAATGTAATACATTTAAGAGTATAAGTTTATCAATTGAAATGCCTTTTATAAGATAAATCCTGGTTTAGGTCCTGCACACAATATTAGTCACTGGAAATTGACATTAAATCATAAGCCATGATAACATCTATTTTTACTAACATTAGTAGGCATAATGATATCATACAAACATTATTCATATTGAAATTCAGTTAAAGCCATCCAAAGTAAATTCCTATAATAGTCCCATTAGGAATTCGTTTGAAAAGTTTGCAGACTGCAATCTCAAAGGTGGTTGCCCTTGTATTGTGAGAGCATGGAAGGTGGGTCGCCCTCCCATCCCTCAGTCCACCTTGGAGGCTGGCTGTCCTCCTTGATCAAGCCCAAAAGCACAGAAGGATTTCTGGTTCCTTCCACCCTCCAGCCCAAGAGCATGGAAGGTTGATCATCCGTTCCATCTCTACGTGGCGTACTTGATAAGAGCATGAAGGCTGGTCATCCTTCATCTCTTGTGAACCCAGAAGGCTGGCCATCCTTCCTATTTGCAGTCTGTTTCTCCTAAATTCAAAATGGATTATCATATATATATATATACACACACACACACACACACACAATTATATTTAAAACTTACTTCCCAATAATACTCTTGCTAAAAATAATATTTATTCCAATAGATCTCTTATTATTTCAAATCCTTATTTCCCTTTTATCCAATCTGCTTGATTGATGCCTTAGTGATTGATATTTCAATGATTGTTGTGTTAATGATTGATTTTTGAATGATTCAAGGCTAGAATGGTTGATGTTTGAATGATGGATGTTTGTATGTTTGATTGATTGAATGAATCGATAATTTATGATGATGATTTGCTGATTGATCATTTGCTTGATTTTGATAATTGATGATTGATTTGACGGATTCATGAATGATGATTGAATGAATGCTGATTTGATGCATTGGTGAGTGATGATTGATTTGATGGATTCATGAATGATGATTGAATGAGTGCTGATTTGATGCATTGGTGAGTGATGATTGATTTGATGGATTCATGAATGATGATTGAATGAGTGCTGATTTGATGCATTGGTGAGTGATGATTGATAAGTGATCCTTGAATGCTTGGAACGATTTCTCCTTTATTGGTGAAAGAGTTGCCACTTTTCTTAAGAATTTGAGTCACCACCCTTCATTGCTGCCTTTTTGAGAATAATAAATTATTTTTTCAAATTGATCTCTCTTGCATGTCCTCAAATGAAACTTTCTCCCCTTTATATCTTCCAATGTAAGGGAGAAGTCGCACCTCTTCATCATTTCTGCCCTTTGCAAGAGTCACAACTTTTCATGATTAGCACCCTTTGAAAGAGTACAATCCTTCATAATTTCTGCCCTTTGAAAGCGTCACTTCCTTATATTCTTCCCATTCCTTTCTTCTTCCATTAATCCTTCCTTGATTCATATGCTCCCTTCTTTTTTTCCCTCCTTTTTCAAATGAACTCCTCCCTTTTATATCTCATGTTTGAGGGAGTCACAACTCTTCATTTCATGCATTTTGACCATTCATTAAACTTAATTAAATTTTAATTATATTATATTTTGTTTTTACCTTTTTTTTTTATATTTTAATTTTATTATTTATTATTAAATCCTATTTCAAAAATGGGACATTACAAGGCAGTTCAAATAAGCAGCTATTTGTCTACCTACATTACAAAAGGATGCTCTTCAGGATGTTTTACAATTGACAGTGAGCAAATGGAGTTTATTTTCTCATTGATGACAAATGTTTGTAACTCATTATATCATTTAATGGCAACTAATTATGTATTTCACATGATTCTCTTTGCTCTTGAGCAGTTTATGGTATCTGAACGTTAAATTTTTTTTGTATTGTTTTTTTAAATTGCAAAATGTTCTTGAGAAATTAGATGAATATGTGAAGTTTGTTTAAATTATGAAAAAATTCAGAGCATGTATCTGAAAATCACCGTGTTATCATTATGAGTATTACCAAGATATAATCATTTTCTTAGCGAACATATAGCTTATAACCTTTTTCTTAGGAGAGGAAACTTATAACAGTATCAATATATACAAGTTGATCTGACAAACTATAGAAGAAAGTATTTCAAAGGTGGCACGCTTTCTTTGCAGATTATACACAAGAATTAAAACATACAAGAATCTGCAAAAGAGAAGTCGCAATGAAAATGTTGAAGAAGCTGAAGAATATGATGATCATTGGGATGGTCCAATGGATGGTGGCATGCCTTTCTGATTGTTTTTTATTATGGTATGAATGCTCAAAATATTTGAATCAATATCATTCAAAAATTCATCTCTCAATGAGGCTTTCCTAACCTCAATCAGAAAGCTGTTGATTTAACAAAAGCTACAATGATTATCATGGCAGATTTGAGGAATACCACAATCAGTTACATTCATCATAAGGTTTCACTCTTAGTTTCCATGCTTGACCAAGGTATAAATAACCTTAAGTTTGAGTATTAACAAAGTCTATTTGAGTATTAACAGAGGCTATTTTTTTGGGACTAAGGGCAGAGCTGGGAAGTAGGTGTTGCAAATGTATATGTGAATTAGGCACATAGGGGAAATGAGGATCCATATAAGTATCAAATTTTTATGCATTTATATTGTGATATAATAAATGAAAATGTGCGTTTCATTTTTAAGTAATATAATAATTGATCTATACGAGCTTCATTAATAAAATTTTCCCTTAAAATAAGAATGTCTTAAGCATAAGAAGAGCTTATATATAATTTATATATTGAATGAAAATAATCTTTTAACCTCTTAACCGGACAGAGATCTAAATGTTCTTAAACCATTTTGCTATGAGTTCTTAATGCCTAGTGGTAAGAAATGGGCTCATGCCTCTTGTGCTGATGTGCTAATTTAGGTGCAATGTCCAGAACTTGAGTTTATTTAAAAGATGTTTGACAATTTATTTACAAAAATGCCAATCTTCGCATTTGGAGACTAATTGACTTGTATGGAGATCTCCTTGAGAAAGAACATACATATTTCCTTTGAAGCGAAGTTCTTGATTCTTTATAAAATTTGAAAGAGGAGTTATCTATTTTCTAAATTGACAAATATGAAATTTTATAAAGCATCTAAAAATAAGCAGACTACCAAATTGAATGTAGAGAGAATATGCAATATTTATTGTGTTGATTGATAAAAATAAATAATAAAAGAATTTTGTAAAAACTGTTTACAGACTAGATAATAACACTTTAAAATTTATTTAACATTTGCTTCTTTAATCCCAAAATTAAATAAACCGAATATGTTTATGTTTACAGACTAGATAATAACAGTTAAAATTTATTTAATATTTGCTTCTTTAATCCCAAAACTAAATGAATCATCGATTGCAAAATTAGATAGCTTAGATGTTATATCTTCCATGTTAAAAGAGATTATATGAATTATCTTGTTTATGAGTCCTCATATAACAACTCAAGATCTAATATAATTTAATTTATGTCAGCATGACTATACCAAATTTACTCTTTATTTCCTTATTTTTTATCCTGATTAGGAAAAACTAAGAGGACTATTATGTCACGGAGCAGAGTACCTCTCTCAAGGCATCTGAAGATTTATAGTTGTGTTTTAGTAGTTTCCTACATGCATGCTCCAATACCCTTTCACACTCCTTGAGATACACCCTTCCACACTCTTTGCTTTAAATTCCAAAAAAAAAAAATGTTATTTAGATCATGATGTCATGATGCTTTTGCTTAGAATAGATTATGCAACGTAGAGTTTAGAATGAAAAACTTGTAAATTTAAGTCTCTATACAATATCAATCTAGAACTTTTGGTGAGAAACTCAATTTTAAGATCGACAAATTTGAATGCCATTTCAATTAAATTAGCGTTTATGACCTTTCAAAATTGTGTTACTTGTTTGGAAGATTATTTGTATGACTTTGGTTTTTGTTTAGATCTTTGAAGATTTTATATATTATGTTGATAGTGGTGTACGATGGTAAAGTAAAAAGAGAATGTCCATCTTACACACATATACATCATGGAATAAGAAGTTAAAACCAAAGATGCGTAAAAAAAACAAAAAAAGTTTTATTGAAGATTTAGTTGTCGATGGAAATTATACTACACTTTCCTATGAATAATAAGTTAAAACCAAATGCTTGCAAGTGTGAGTCATGCCCCCAAAAAATGTCTTTCATTAAAGATCTAGTTGTTGACAGAAATTATAATAAACATTCCTATGAATACACCTTTTTGGTTGGGCCTAACCATCACACAAGTTTGTAGTCTAGTGATAACAATGTATTATGTTTTTATTTGTCTAAAATAAACATGTACAATTTAAAGAAAAAATGGAAAATATATGATCTATTGATAACAACCCACTATATATAGTGTAATTTTTTGAATTGATTTAAAATCAACTTATGTTCTATGTGATATGCAAGCTAATCATACATTTTTATGGCTTTGCATTACATCCAAATTTTGGTAGTAGCATATGTATTTGGTGCATATGCTCTAGGTAATGAATTTATAGCTCATAACTAAATAATTGTAAATTAAGTCCACAAAAGAAACCAACTTAGGTGTTCAACGAAAAAATAATTGTAAAGATATGTACATGGACATGGAGTAAGCCATATAAGATGCATAAGTGTTTAGAGATAAGTTCTGGTGTGCAAACATGTGAGAATTAAACTAGCTACTAATAACTCAACTATTTTAATGCAACATTCTCAAATAGAATAAAAATGTTAAAAGATACATAGAATAAAGTTTTCTTGTAATCCCTCCTTAACCTAAAGGTAAATAGATAAATATTACTCCCAAATTTATACATAGATTATAGGCCAAGGGATCAAGGGCTAGGGATACAATATCCTATAAAATACTTATAATATTATGTTTTTAAGTACACAACATGGCCTTATTAGAAAGCTTTACTCTTAAATATAGTAATAAAGACTTAATCACACTTATGTTAAACTAGTACTACGATGGCTGGTCTTGTCAAAAATCTTGCCATAGTTAAAATCCTGAGCTATGTAACACAAATGAGATGCATGTCAGGAATCAAACCATTAAATAGTAAATAAAAAATAACTTTGGGTGACTCATCAAATGTAACTTAATGATAAATATGAATAAGAATAAGGTTTCTCAACTCTCTCTAAATTGACCTCTACATCACATTTTCCTTGGAATATGCCTAAAGATTGGATGCCTTCTTAGAAACTCTTTTCTTTTCAATGTTGCATCCATCTTAGGCAATTTTATCCACTTGACCTCAATTATTGTGATCACCAATTTTCTTGGAAGCTTCTAATCTTGATGTCTTTAGATTTCAAGAGCAATCATGCTTAATCATATGTGATCAATAGTTTAACTTGAGCATTGCATCAACTCCTAATCTTTAAGAAAAAACATGATAATCATTACATAATGCTCTTTTTTGGAATATGTATCTATCATGTGACACTTTTCCAACCTTTACCTCTTACCATGTAGGAACCATAAAACCGAGGTCATAAATTATTCCACCTTGTCTTGTTTAATGCTAGCTTTTTATTTAATACAACTTGAGAAAGCACCAAATCCCTTCACTATGAATCTTGGTCACAAGTCAATTTTCTTATTTTAATTTGTTGGGAGTCATGTATAGATTGGCTTTTCATTGCTTTAGCATGTTTTGTATACCTTTTATCGTGCTAATTGTTGAAGGAATTTTCCCTTCTAGATTAAACTGTATTGTATGGGTGATAAAGGCTCATTCCAATTAAATGATTTGATGATGTAGCATTGTAAATTGTTTCTGTTCACAATTTCATGCTAGATTTGGCACCCACTTTGGTGCATGTGCTTAATTACACTTGTGATGTACCTTTTTGTCATCTTTTTGGGAAATTTAATTAAATCCTTATTTATCAGGCCTTTGCAAAGCAAATTATGTTGGGACACTAGCACGTGTCTATGTCTTAGCCATTCATGCACAATTTTTTGAATTTGAATGTTGGCCTCAATGTGGTTTAGAAAGCAACTTTGTTGTTGGCCTCTCTAAACATGGTTATTTCAATATGTGTTTGAATTCGTATATATACAACTCCTCTCCTTCATAACTCTTTAACTCTCTAGCAACTAGACAACAAAGACAATTAATGCAATCAAAAGAAAAAATCAGAAGACAAGCAAAATATTAGAGATATAATTCAAGTCAATTACAATCTATTAGCAAATCTATGTTCAAATATTGTATTATGTTTCTTATTTATTGTTATTATTACGTGTTAACACTTGTAGGATCTTGGGGAAACCTCTTCATCCTCCTTGTGTGGGATTGACATAAATGCACCAGTCTAACAAGGGTTTCAATTTGAGTGGTAACATATTGTTTGTTTATCATTATTATCTTTATTATTTTTCCTTCGCTCCCTCGAGAGCACACACTCTTTATCATTCATCAATATTGCTATTGTGGAGGTGGGAACACCAACATGGGGTTTGACCAAAGCAAGCCCTATACGACACAACCCTTTCCCCTTTGTCTATTTTGTAGGTTTATAGGTGGTTGTGTAAAGTGGATTTGACATTTGAAGACTCTTAAAACCTATCTCTTATCTTTGTGGACTTATCATTGATAAACTAGGGCATGTGGATTATTCAAACACCATCACATGCTAGATCTTAATTTTCAAAATCATAACTCTTTAGATAGTGTTGAGTTCGTATCAACATTGAAACCCTAATTTTTGGCAGTACTAGACACCTATGCGATGCACTAGCATCCTAGATGTTCAACTCCAGATTTTGACATCTTCTCTGTCTTTTCCTAGATATACTTTTTTTTAATTCTAATATTTTATTTTGTAACTTTTGAATTATGTCACACTTAGTCAATTTAATCATAATTCAACTAATTCATTACATCATAATATCAATCTATACACACAACAAACAAAAAGGGACCAAAACCCTAACAACTTGTTTGGCTCTCCCTTAAGGATAAAAACCAAACATTTCTTTGTTGGTTGTGTCCCTAATGTTTGATGCAAAGCAAGGAGGAGATCTTCAAACAATCACAATTCAAACTATTTTGAACAATCCTCCAATCTTGAAAAGTGTAACTTGGCATTGTTTCACAATTCCTTCATGTAGCCTTATATCATTCCAAATAGTGAAAATTGAGCATATCTTTCAAAAGAAATTTCCAACCCACAAAAGGATTGACATTCTAGATACCCTTTACGACATTCTTTGACATATCTAATTTGTGCATGCACTTGTTTCAAACCTTCACCTCTTAAAATTGACTGATATGCTAGAAGTAGGCTTATTTAGCCCTATTTTACAAAGCAACTACAAACCAAACACTCTCCCAACCACAAACTTCTATTCTAGGATTACAACTAGGTCACAAAAAGTCTAAAACAATGAGTTTTATCATTTGTAACACTCAATCTATTACCCTTTCACAAAACCCTTCCTAAGCCTATTTAGGCTTGTTTACAAGAGGGTTTATTGAAACTACAAACTCCAAGCCTTATTCCACCTTACCAACACCCTAAACAATTTCTCGTAGGGTCTGCACATGCTCCCCAAACCAACTCCCACCCCTTACCAATATCTTTTCATCAAACTCCAACTCTTAACCACCATTCTTTGCATGAAATATGAATGAAAACAACTAGGGCATCACTCAAACTTCATCTATCTGCCTTCCCTACTCTTGCAAAACCTACGCCTAAATATGCCATTTCACCAAGTTAGAACATGCTTCACTAGGTGGAATGGCTTACAATTCCATTTTACTCTATCAAACCCTTAAATTCAGGGTTTCTAGACTGTTTTTAGAAAATAAAACACTTCAAACTACCTTAATTCTCAATGAAAATCAACACAACCACAACCAAATCAAAGAAGATTCATTACTCTACTAATTCCAATTCAACTCATGTCAAATGGAGAGTGTACGAAGCCGTACAGATCTTTGGAGCAACAAAAAACACATAAATCTTACAGGAAAACAAAGTTTCAATGTTGCTTGTTCACCAAAATTACATCCAAAAGATTGCCTCGAATGTTTTTAGGCCATTTTATACTTGTCCAACCAAAAACAAATGGTTCAAAACTACTTTTCGAATGTATGACTCTTCAACTTCCACCTATGACCAAAAATGCAAAGTTGCACAAGCAACTTTTCAACTTTTTGCAAAATTTTAACAATATGACTCCAAACTGACCCAATATGACTCCATACATTAAAAAATGGTCTATTATGACTTTATTACATCCAACAAGACTCTAAACACCTAAAAACCAAACATGTGACCATATTGACCAAAATTGACAAGGTGCCCCTACACCATACACCTGAACAAAAGAGAACTTAAGTCCCCTTGAGGACTGTGCTACAACCAAAACCTTGCTTGATGGCATCATACTCTGACCTCCAAGTATTGTCTTCATCTGGTAATCCCTTCCAATGTGTCAAGTACTGTAAACATGCATTGTGCTTTGCCTGTGACTGGTTCTTTCCTTGAAAATGTTGCTCTTCCCTTGATGGGTGATCCTTCATCTGTGCTACATCTGAAAATGCTGTCAAAGTTGCTCCTTTTATCTGCTACCACACCTCCTTGTGCCTTGTAATGCACTGCCTTTTGCTCCATTTTTATTGTGTGCTTAGTTTTGTCCACTTTCCTTTGTAACTCACCTTTCACCTCTTCACCTTTACCCTTCATCTCTTCCACTTGTTGTGGTGCATCTTTAACTGCTTCTTGATCAGATTCATAAACCCTTGATATGAAATGACCAACCTCAAGTCTGCTAATCTCAAATTGACCAACTTGGGAATGATCACTATCCTCTTGTGCAAACAATGAATGGAACATTTCACTTACCATCATAGCAAGATGCTTTTTAAGCCAACCCTGAATTTCCAAAATCAATTCATCCTTGATCTTCTCAATATCATTTTCCTCCAAAATCAGATCACTCTTCACCTTTGTTGTCTTGGTACCTTCAAGTCTTGAAGTGGCCGCAACCTCCATATTCATTGCTTCCTCTATCTTTATAAACTCTTTCTTACCCAACATTATCACCTTGGCTGCATTAGGTTGTACCCTATCATCTTCTACTAATGGAGTTAATGTAAAAGAGATTCCATCCCTTTCAATCTCATAAGTATTGATCCTACCATCATATATTGCATGCCCATCAAACTGCCATGGTCTCCCTAGTAGCAAATGGCACACATCCATAGGCAATATATCACAAAGAATTTTGTCCTTATATCCACCTATATTGAACTCAACCCAAGCTTGCTCATTAACCAAAATAGATTGACTCTCATTCAACCAAGGAACCTTATAGAGTGTATCATGTGGTATCTTTTCCAACTTAAGTTTATCAACCATTTCAATAGACACCATGTTATCTGTGCTTTCTAAATCTATTACAACTTTACATACCTTTCCCATGCATTTGCAAGTTGTCTTGAAAAGTGTCATTCTCTATTGTGGCTCCTTCTCCTTGAATGCTTTGAGGAGTGTTCTTCTAACCATCAACAATTCTCCAACTTTTGGAGCAACATATTGCATTGGAGAGTTTACACTCTCATCTTCATCTTCTTGCACCAACTGGACTCTCTTTTCACCACCATGTGAAGAAGAAGGTTGTTTCTCTGGGAACTTCCATGCTTGATGGCTAAACTGATTGCAATGGTAACATCTCCATGTGAAGGTATTTGAACCCCTACCTTGTCCACCAAATATGCCTTTAAAGCCTCTAAATCCACCTCTTTGATCAACAACTTGTTCCTTGTCCTTGCTTGCATCTTCTTGGCTTTCATATGATTTTCTTGAAATAGAACTTGAATCTCTCCCTCTATTAGTGCTGCCTTTGCCTCTTCCTTTTCTTTCTTGCCTTCTCTTTAACTTCTCTTCTGCCTTAGCAGCTAATTGAAAACATTCTTCAACCATCCTAGGAGTAGGAAGACTTAATTCATCTCGAATTTGAAATCTCAATCCATTCAAATACCTTGCTATCTTCTTAGTCTCATCTTCAACATGACCAGCTCTAATACTCAACTTATGAAACTCCTCTATGTAGGCCATGGCATCCATTTCTTTTTGCTTGAAGTTTTGCAACTTTCTAAAAGTTTGTATTGCATGATCACTTGGAAAGAATTGACTCTTAATCTTTGACACCATCCTATCCCATAAACTTATTTTTGCTTTTCCCTTTTTCACTCTCTCCTCCTACACATAGTTCCGCCAAGTTAGGGTAGGGCCTTTCAATTTGGTATTAACAAACTTTACCTTTTGTTCTTCTGCAACCTCCTTGTATTTAAAGTAGTTGTCCATTATATCAATCCAATCCAATACTTCTTTTGCATCCAACTTTCCACTATACATTGGAAAATCTATTTTCACCTCAAAAGCATCTCTTCTGACAACCTTCAACATCTTAACATTCCTTCTTTCATCAGGGTCCAAATCATCATCTCGTTGGACTCCTCTTGGAGGGTTTTCATTCTCACCCTCTTCCTCTTCCTCTCGTTTTCTTTCCTTTTCAGTGGCCTTTCCTCTCTTTTGATTTATTTTCAATGCTGCAAGTCTAGCCAAAACTGCTTCTTGAAACTCTTTCATCATCCTTATCTCTCTAGTCATGACTGCACTACCTTTAGGAGGCATCTTGTCCTTTAATCTACAACTTTTCTTTATTCAAACTTCAACCTTTCTTCCTTGAAATGATCAAAACCTATTCTCTGGTACCAATTTGATGCAGAGTAGGGAGATCTTCAAACAATCACAATTCAAACTATTTTGAACAATCCTTCAATCTTGAAAAGTCTCACTTGGCATTGTTTCACAATTCCTTCATGTAGCTTTGTAGCACTCCAAATAGTGAAAATTGAGCATATCTTTCAAAATAAACTTCCAACCCACAAAATGATTGACATTCTAGACACCCTTTATGGCATTCTTTGACATATCTAATTTGTGCATGCACTTGTTTTAGACCTTCACCTCCTAAAATTGATTGCTACACTGGAAATAGGCTTATTTAGCCTTGTTTTACAAAGCA
Source organism: Sequoia sempervirens (assembly GCA_007258455.2). Taxonomy (NCBI): domain Eukaryota; kingdom Viridiplantae; phylum Streptophyta; class Pinopsida; order Cupressales; family Cupressaceae; genus Sequoia; species Sequoia sempervirens. Next base: position 2,187 of record VDFB02003685.1, on the reverse strand, counting down.
ACTACAAACCAAACACTCTCCCAACCACAAACTTCTATTCCAAGATTACAACCAGGTCACAAAAGGTCTAAAACAATGGGTTTTATCAATTGCAACACTCAATCTATTACCCTTTCACAAAACCTTTTCTAAGCCTATTTAGGCTTGTTTACAAGAGGGTTTATTGAAACTACAAACTCTAAGCCTTATTCCACCTTACCAACACCCTAAACACATCTCATAGGGTTTTCACATGCTCCCCAAAACAATTCCCACTCTTTACCAATGTCTTTTCATCAAACTTCAACTCTTAACCACCATTCTTTGCTTGAAATATGAATGAAAACAACTAGGACATCACTCAAACTTCATCTATATGCCTTCCTTTCTCCTGCAAAACACATCAACACAAACTTACACCTAAATATGCCATTCCACCAAGTTAGAACATGTTTCACTAGGTGGAATGACTTACAATTCCATTTCTCTATCAAACCTTCAAATTTAGGGTTTCCAGACTGTTTTTAGAAAAAAACACTTCAAAGTACCTCAATTTTCATTGAAAATCAACACAACCACAACCTAATCAAAGAAGATTCATTAATCTACCAATTCCAATTCATCTCATGTCAAATGGAGAGCATACAAAGCCATACCGATCTCTGGAGCAGCAAAAACCACAAAAATCTCACATGAAAACAGAGTTTCAATGTTGCTTGTTCACCAAAATTGCATCCAGAAGATTGCCTCAAATGTTTTCAGGCCAATTTAAACTTGTCCAACCAAAAACAACTGGTTCAAAACTACTTTTCAAATGTATGAATCTTCAACTTCCACCTATGACCAAAAATGCAAAGTTGCACAAGCAACTTTTCAACTTTTTGCAAAATTTTAACAATATGACTCCAAATTGACCCAATATGACTCCATACATTAGAATATGGTATATTATGACCTTATTACATCCAACAAGACTCTAAACACCTAAAAACCAAACATGTGACCATATTGACCAAAATTGACAAGGTGCCCCTACACCATATAAGGTGAAAAGATTGATTTAGGTTAAGACATTTTTCCTAGATCTCCCTTTTCACCACCTAACATTTTGGTGAACCCGACTTAGCTTACATTTGCAGGTATTTTGATTTAATAACATATATTCTTTAATATGTTCTACTTGATTAAGATTAGATTATTTGAATATCTTCTTTACAATTGCAAATATTGTATGTACATTTAGAAAATAAAGCATTTAAATTCTTGTTCCCTTATGTTATTGCAAAAAACAAACCTAAAACACATATTTTGTAACATATCAACATATCCATCTTGTCATCACTTTCTTTTGTCTTCCTCTTCCTAGGAACATTTATGTGTCTTAAAACTTGTACTTGATTTATGAGCTCGTGACGTGGTGTTCTACATCCAAAAATCCTATGAGAAGAAGTTATAGAATTATGGCTTATTCTGCTTTAAATAGCTTCGATTTTGAGCCTAATTTTGTTAGCTCTTTCACTCAAGGAACTTCCAGTACACAATCATCTTTAGATCCCACTTCTACTTTTCCGATCATTTCTAAGTCAAAATCTCTTCATGATTTATTGGGTTTGATAACTTTGTGGCCTATGTTCTTGAGGACCGACTCCAAAAAGTAGACAGACTTGACTAGTCTCCAAAGATTCTTGAGTACAAAACATTTGGTTGGAGAGGCTATCCCTCTTATATACATTCTTAGGAAATTATTACTTAATGATTCATAAGGTGTGAAAGTTATATGTAGCCTAGCTCACATAATGGATTCAAACATTATGATGACAACTAGTTGTGCACAAATTATAAAAAATATGCCTTCAAAACCAAATAGGGATACAAGTGTCAATACCCATGATGACTTTTTTTAGCCAACATTCACTTCTTTTGTTACAACCAATGTTGGATAATTTAGTAATAATATTAACATTTGTTTGAGACTTACATGTGGGAATCCTTTAAACCAATAGAACTTTGTCCCACCTTCCTCTAGCTTCCCATTTACTTCTCAAAATGTCAACCCACCTATTTTCCAACATGTTAGTCAATCTAATCCACAATTATTACCAAAATACCAATCCACTTATTGCTAGTTCTAGTCCTTCATATTCTACCAATGGTCAAACCATCCCGCCTATCAATCTTATCATTAAGCAACTCTTACAAAATGTGAGC
>VDFB02003683.1:0-19219 GCA_007258455.2 Sequoia sempervirens | reverse complement strand
CCCCATCCTTGACTACATCATTAAATAACATCATGTAGATCACTTTGCAATCATTATATGATATTCAAAGATATTCACTTACACTCCTTTTACAACTTTACGCTACTTCATGCTAGCACAAGCAAACATACACCAAAATCAATATCACTTGCAAACCTAGAAAATATAGACTTAAGATAGAAGATTGAGAACCATACTTGTGGTACACCTCAACACCTGAAACTTGAAATGAGAAAATGTACAAACAATTGGAACATATCCTCCAAACCGCAAGGTCACATATTAAAATGCAAAGAAATACGAAGCATTCCTTTGATCCTTCCTTACTATAACAACACAGTCTTCACTCTACTAGCTCTAAAAACTTCTATGATAACTTGTATACCCTGAAACCAAGAACATACATCACACTTGTTTCTATCTAACTTCCAAACTACAAGGGCATATCTTCAAATGTGGAGGAATGTAGAGCATTCTCCCAAGCTTCTTTAGTACAACTTCCTAAGCCATTGACTGCAAGAAAACCTTTCATACTTTCTTTCATATCTTATGTAATGTTTCACAGAGACAATAGATACAATATTTATAATACCATATCAACATGAAGAAACCAAAACTTCTTCATAACAACATTCACCCATTCATCATCATTTCTAACACTTTTAATCAACACATTGACTGCATCACATGCAACCTTCCACACACTACCACTCTGTTGACATCAAAGATAGCATGTGCAACAATTTCCATTCTGTTGACATCAATTACAACACTTGTAATAATATTACAACAAGATGCACCAACATAGAGGACAAATGTGCCACAGTATGATAGATGTGACATAGGAAAATAATTACGACACAAGATTGAACAAATTTGAAACTGAGTTTTTTGAGTTTTGTCTAACAAACAATTACGTAGAATGATAAATAATTGTATGACATAATAGAGAAGTACGAATTTCTAAGGTTCAGTTATGTGATTCCATGTAATTTTATTCTAATCTAAGTGGTTTTAGCAAAGTTTTGGCAATAAAGTAGTAACATAATAGACACAATAGTTGTTGATATTTCCAAGGTGATAGGTTGAATGGCATCACTAGTTTGAACCATAAATACACTCCAAGAAGCACAACATAATTACTATTAAAGGTGTGTTCCACTAGTAAAGGTCCATCAATACAATACTATAGAAGACCATAGATACATGGCTCTACTCTCGAAGAGGGATACATAGATCTCCAATGGCACAAGGGCTAACCTTCCTCCTTCCCTTGTAGGTTTTTACACCTCCAAAATAATTATATCTCACCTTAAGATGGTACTGTTGTGCATGTTTTGCCCACACGCCCTGTTCGGAACGAGGACCCTCCCTTTCCTTCTCATTTCCAGGTCACTTTTGGCTTTGCCTCATTTTCCATGCCCCTGTGTTGGTGTTTAAAATGGTCAACGAACCTCAAAAGAGTCATCTAAAATTTGGCCATGTTCTTTGCCCCCTCAAATTCCAAGGTCTTTAGTCTTGGCAGGTCCCTAGCTGTCGTTTTCCTTAATGTCTCAAAACTGCCATCCATGGGACCTGTCGGGCCCAGCTCACCAAATCTCCCCTTCCGGGTTCCCGTTGCTCATTTTCTAATTCTAACAGTCGTTCAGTGGCAGCATTTTGTCCATCGGGTCCTAGAGCTTCTCTCGCCGTCTATTTCTCTCAGAACTTTCAAAACGGCTATCCATCGATGTCTTCCCAACTATCGGGCCCAGCGATCCCATGATTTTTTTCAAATCTCACCTAACTTGGGTCTGCCATACAAAGAAATCAATGCATACCATTAATGGAAATTGGCCTATAAACATTGCTCTCGGCCCTTCATTTTACTTGGGGATTTCAAATCTGGGGAGAAGCAAAGTCCCCCCCTTTCGTTTTCCGCTCTTTGCCTTGTTCCTACTAACTTGCTCCCTAGTCGCTTGATTCAATTTTTCCTTCATTTTTGACTTTGGGGACAAGTTTCCTATGGATTTGGGATGTTTTTGTGGTGCCTAAGTGAACTGCCAAGGTTTTGTTAAGTTTTGGGAAGTTGCAGAAATTTCATTCCGGAACTCCGTCCCTCCGTGGCCGTTTTTGGAACTTCATCCCTCCTTGGATGTTTTTAGAACTTCGTCCCTCCATGATCATTTTCAGAACTTTGTTCCTCCTTAGTTGTTTCTGGAACTCCATCCCTCTGTGGTTATTTCTAGAACTCCATCCCTTTGTGGCTGTTTCCAGAACTCCGTCCCTCCGTGGTCGTTTCGAGAACTCCATTCCTCTGTGGTCATTTCTGGAACTTCGTCCCTCTGTGGTCATTTCTGGAATTCCATCCCTCCATGGCCATTTCAAGAACTTTGTCCCTCCTTGGTCATTTCTGGGACTTCCCTTTTGGGCCGCTGTGTGCTCATTGCCATTTCAAAAGGGCGGCGACCCTTTGGCTTTCCCCTTCCAAACTTCCGCATTTTTCAAAATGAGTCCAAACTTAAGGAAGTATGTCTTGCAACTCTTTCTCCCCCTTTTCCCATGTGCTATAATTGAAAAATATTGGTTTTGCTAAGTTTTGTGAGGTCCAGGAACTTCCCTTCTGAACTATTATCCCTCCGTCGCAATCTGGGAACTTCCCTTCCAAACTGTTGTCCCTCTGTCACGATCGAAGAACTTCCCTTCCGGATTGTTGTCCATCATTGGCCATTTGCCTCTCGTCTGTCGTCTGCCACCCACCTTCCATCCAGGCTTGTGGGTCCACCCTTTTGGACTGTTGTCTATCATTGGTCGATTGCCTCCCATCCGTCGTCTGCCACCAACCTTTTCTCCGGGCTTGCGGGTCCACCCTTGCAAAATGCTCTCTGTCATTGGTTGTTTACCTTTTGTCTGCCATCCACCATCCGCCCATCGTTTGTCACCCTTCTGCCTTGTGGCATTTTCCCCCCTAAGCACGCATCAATGTTTATGCTCCAAATGGGCTCCAATTATGAATATTATGATCTTTTGATGATGTATGAATGGATCTAACAAGGAGTTTGCAAGATTTGACTAGCATTTTCCTTGATTTGTGTATGAATTCACTTATGACACTTCATGTATGCAGGATTCAAGGAGCCTATCGCGGGTCCATCGGGGAGACCCATTGAGAAAGCTTAATAAGGAAAAGTACATAGCTCTTGTCACCATTCATTTTATGCCCACCTTTCCTCGTAGCACCCATCAATAGAGTTGGCATTAGAAGCGGGCCTATGTTAAGGAAGTCAGTGAAAAATCTATAAAGGGTGACCTTGAAGGTGGTGGGAGGGAGCAGTTGTTTCCTCCATCCAAAAAAACAATCATGATTTGTCAGGAGTTGTCTCATCAAATCATCTGATCCATTTAATGATGATGCAAAGTTGTAAACTAGTTTCTTCTGATCCAATGGACAATTATGTAAACGCATCAAGCAAAGAGAATCCTTCAAGCAGTTTCAGCTACAGTAAAAAGGGAAATCAGTAAGAGGAAAAAATTGCTACAGTGACTAGCCACTACAAGACAAAACAGAGACAAGACAAAAGATGTATTTTAAATTGTTGAATAATGAGGGGTAGGTGAAGCCCTAGTGCAATAAAATCTAAGCCACACAATGTAAATTAATCCTAGCCATTCATTTGGGCTTTGGAAAACTATAAATAGGGGTCTCCCCCTCATTTTTAAATGGTTGGAAAATTGGTGTAAATATATTCTGTAGCAATAGAAAACAACATTGCATGATCTATGGGTGTTCCTTTTGAGTTTGCTCATTATGTGTGCTTGGTTTTACTTCCCTTTTAGTTTAGTTGTTAGTTTCTTAAATGGAAGTGGTTATTGTGATTGTTGTTTTAGTATTTGATGAATTTCCAACTCATGATTTTTGTGGTTCATTGATGATGAATCACTTTGCAAAGCCAGTCTGAGCTTCCTTCCTTTATTACTGCAACTTAGTTCGGTTGCATGTGCTTGATGTGTGTGGGTAATCTAAAAATATGCAGTCCTCAGAAGATTGCATTGGTTTTGTGTAACTGTAGGATCCTCTTGGCCAAGCAAAACCCAGTTTAGGGAGTTTTTCTACTGTAGCATCCCCCATGATCACTGTTCATTCACAGTTTTAGATCCAGGAACTTCTTCTCTTCCCTGCCCTTTTTCCTTTTTTAATAAGTATTATGCTACAATTGCACATTGTAGGCTAAATCCAAAGATAAAATAGAGTTCAAGACTATTGTTTGAACTTGCAGCAATTGCACACTAATTTCCCCATCTTAGGAACTCCATTTCGAGACCCAACTTCCCACGCTTTGTAACTCATTTGTAAGTCCACTTTGTGATTCTAGTATATCACATGAAACAATTGAGATATTTTGAGCACTATCAAGACCTGACATTAGAAACCTTGGGATAGTGTTCTGCAATATGATTTTAGAATAATTTTTTTGAAGAGAGGTGATACACCCATGCATTACATGTGTTGAGAAGTACATAAAAAAACACATCAATAGAACTGGTGCTAGAAGGAGGGTTTGACATGTTGAGGCTACAAAGCTAAAGTTGGAAATCGAAAAGAGCACTTTCAAAGAAGAAATATGAGATAGAGAGATCTCTCTTAATGTTGAAACATAAAATCAAAAAAATTTGAAGGCAAAAGAAGCTAAGTCGAAATGGAGCAACATGTACAAATTGACATCATTCAACTACATGCAGATTTAAATAGAAGATTGAGGAAACCATTGTAGCAATTCACATCAATGGAAAAATGTAGGATTCATTGCACTCACAAGCACAATGAGTTGGGGTGTCTAACATTCTTGAACAGGGTTGAAAGAGTCTTGCAAGGAGAAATTCCCTTTTGGGAAATCTATCAACCTTTAGCCCCTGCAAACTTGAAGGAAGAATTGACAACCATGGCAGCTAAGGCATTCAGGGAGTTGATCGAAGAATGTTTGGGAAACAAATACAAACCAAGATTGGAGGAGGTGTTGATGTCTACTTGGTATAGATTTCACAATGCACCTCACTCAGAGTTGACTTGTTCATTGTGTGCAAACATTATTACTCAAGCTAAGGGTTTTTTGAGCAAATTGGAGTATCTATCTCTCCATAAAGAGGGGTCATCTGCCAAGGTAGCAAAGTTGTCAGAATTTGGAGGACAACATATTCATGTTGGACTAAGAGGTTGGACACATGCTCATGTTGGGACAGCAAACACTCAAGCTCGCAGTCAAGAAGAAGAAGTTGACTTCTTTGGGATAGCAAATAGATTTAATGAAGATTCACTTGGAAGGGAATCAGAAAGCCTTCCCTCTATCAGCAAAGAGCAGTCCTCCACCCCAGAGGAGGAGTTGTTGATAGTTGATGATGAATCAACAAAGTTTACAGTTGCACATTTTAGGATAGCCCACGAAGATGCCAACGCAGATGCTGAGAATCAAAAGGAGGAAGAGGCTGACAGCTTTGGAGTAGTAGAAAATGATGACGAAGGCATATGTGAAATTAGATTAGAGAACCTCTCCTTCATAAATGACAACGATCGAGAATCTGAAAATGTAGATTTGGAGGAGTGGGAACAACCACAGGTCACGGCTGTCTACCATCAGACTTCCTTCACAAGTGATGATGAGGACCTGATAGTGGAAAGATATAACGAGTTTGTCTCAAGACTCTCAAGAGACTGGTTGGAACTCAGACACCAAGTGGATTTGGAGGTGTTGTTACTCCCGAATTGGTGCAGACACCATGATTCATCACACTTTGAGTTTCAATGCGAGTTATGCCAAGAGGCTATCAAACAAGTTAAAGGACATGTGGAGCAGCCAAGTGCCCAACCTCCTCTACTTGTTGTATGGATCGAGGAAGAAAACCAAAATCCTGAATCGAATGATGACTCATCTGCAAGGGGGCCTCAAAAGGATATTGGGATAGCAATAGAAGAAGGACAGCAAAGTAGTCCCAAGCTTCTGAACAACAGAGTGGAGCAGATGGGAATGTTGTCCAATATTCATCCAAGGTCCTTCCCCCATGTAGAACACTTGTACACGATGGATGATAAGATTTGTAGCAGATTTTTAGGGGTGGATCATTCAGTGTACATTGATCCCCTTGAGGACCAGTGTCTCTTCCTGTTTTCCTCAAACTTGGAACCATGCCACAAGGGTATATCAGCGCAGTGGAGGAGTACATCCCAAATTTTAGCAGTGATGAAGACATACCACCTGAACCTCCCGTTGATGAAACACTGGAGCTCCTAGAGTGGGAGATGGGTTCCTTCTCCATTTATAGTGACAACAACCAAGGTGAAGTGATCGAACATCCTGATGAGACACATGCAATACAAAGGAAGAAGATAAAGGTGGGGGTGTTCCAACAACTGCCCGCAAGTATTATGCACCCAGCCAAGTACAAGATGCAACTTGGAGTCCTTCTGTTGTGATCATTGTTAATCCTTTCATATTCAGATGGCTGCAATAGGAAAAATTCATCCATGTCATCATCCTATGACATTGGATATTAAAATTGAGGTCAATACCTGGGGAAGGAAACCAGACAATGTGTTGCCCCTTGAAGACATCAATCAAATGGACACCAGGTTTGCAAAAGATCAACGAGATGAAGTTTATCTCCTCGAGAAACAACTGATAGGGAGTGTCTATCCCACACGAGGATTGGAAGAGGTTCTTGTTGCCCCGTTCTCCTAGCCTTATGCAAGCCTAATGCTTGAAGTGTCACACCACTCGGTGCCTCCATCCGAAGCTACCAATGCACCTGTCGACGATGCAGTGCTCGCTCTTGACTGTCAAACGCTACCACAATTACACAACGACATCCAGGTTCTATCATTCCTTGCTCCTGTTAATTGTTATAACTGCACTTATCATTTTGATTATGGGAGTGAGGGAAGGAAAACTTGCTTATGGATCAACCATGGGTTCAACGAATCACCTCAATTGCTGATTTTTCATGATGACATGATTGAATTTGAATGTTGTAATGTTGAACTTCTTTTTTCTGAGTATAAATATAAATTTGCATGGCTTAGAACTATAACGATTGTCCTATTACTTGTACATGCATTACGAAATCCAATGGGTGTGAGTGTCAGTTTCCCTTTCCTGAACATAGTGCCTTGTAAATACCTTTGTACATAGCCCATTTTGAGTAGTGTAGGTTTCTTGTAAATACTTTTTGTCCTGCTTTCCTTAGGTTAGTTGGTTTCATGTAGGTTGTTTGCTTTAGAGTAGTTTCTTTGTTGTTTTCTTTCACTACTGCTTTGGTTAGTTTAGGTGTTTGCTTCTGTTTGCTTTTAATTTTCTTCCGCTTTGCCACTGCTTTCCTCAGGGTCCCTCTGCTTTTAGTTGGGCACATCTATGTGCACAAAAACCATCCTTATCACTTTGGGTTGTTCTACATATTTTTTTGTTAAACTCTAATCAATTTTTCAAAGTGGATGGTGAAGGTCTTCTGTTAGTGTCAAGTGATCTAGGTGTTTGATTCAAAGAAGCTAAGTTGTTGGTTTAGTCTGACTCTGATGTATTCTAAAATCTTATATATTTTACACACTTTGAGAATCTAGAGGTCATTGTGGGTCCTGTTGCAAAGTTTAGTTAAGTGAAAAATCTAAAATTTTGGTTCAGCACCACTATGATTCTCAGCCCTGAACGTGAGCTTCACTACTTGCGAGTTGAAATAAAAGAATTGAAAAGAAAAGAAAAAACATTGAAAATCAAAATAAAGAAGAAATTCAACCTTTCAGGAGGATCCAAGCAACTCTATCGAGGTTATGGATGCCTAGCCAGCATTAGAGCAATGTTTGGGAGAATCACAGTGACAACCTCGTTGGGGCTATGGACGCCTAGCTGGTAGCGAGGCAATGTCCTAGATGCTTTTGGAGTTAGACTAAACTACGTAGCTTAACTTGGCTTGGGTTTTGAAGGTATGGTGAAGGATGAAATTAGCAGCAATTGCTGGACATGACATCTTGAAGGTTGGGTTGGCTAGTGGTTTTGATCCTTTGGTCAGGTGTCTAGTTTTTTTTTCCTAGCGTGAAGGTCGGAACTAGAGATTTTGGGTTTGTGATTCTAGTTTTTCATCAAAACTCTCTAGAGCATTTCCCCAGTGAGTCGCCATTTGTTGTGCATGTTTTGCACACACGCCCTATTCAGAATGGGGACCCTCCCTTTCCTTCTCCTTGTTGGGTCACTTTTGGCTTTGTCTCATTTTGTGCCCTTATGTTGGTGTTCAAAATGGTCAACAAACCTCAAAAGAGTCATCTAAAATTTTACCATGCTCTTTTCCCCCTGAAATTCCAAGGTATTTAGTCTTGGCGATTCCCTAGCTGTCGTTTGCCTTAATGTCTCAAAACTGCCATCTGTGGAGCCTGCCAAGCCCAACTCACTGGATCTCCCCTTTCGGTTTTTTTTGCTCATTTTCCAATTGTAATGGTTGTTTAGTGGTAGCCTTCTTTCTATCGGGTCCCGAAGCTTCTCTCGCCATCGATTTCTCTTAAAACTTTCGAAACGGCTATCCGTCGACATCTTCCCAGCTATTGGGCCCGAGCAATCCCATAACTGTTTTCAAATCATCTCACCTAACCTGGGCCCACCATACAAAGAAATCAATGCATACCATTAATGTAAATTGGCCTATAAATGTTGCTCTCGACCCTTCATTTTACTTGGGGCATTCAAATCTGGGGAGAAGCAAAGTCCCCCCTTCCATTTTCCACTCTTTGCCTTATTCCTATTGACTTGCTCTTTGCTCGCTCAATTCACTTTTTCCTTCATTTTTGACTTTGGGGACAAGTTTCCTATGGATTTTGGATTTTTTTGTGGTTCCTAAGTGAACTACCAAGGTTTCGTTAAGTTTTGGGAAGTTTCTAAAATTTCATTCTGGAACTTCGTCCCTCTGTGGCTGTTTCGAGAACTTCGTCCCTCAATGGCCGTTTCTAGAACTTCGTCCCTCCATGGCCATTTTTGGAACTTTGTCCCTCCTTGGCCATTTATGAAACTCCTTCCCTCCATGGTTGTTTCTAGAACTTCATCCCTCTGTGGTCGTTTCTAGAACTTCATCCCTCTGTGGCCGTTTCTAGAACTTTGCCCCTCTATGGTTGTTTCGGGAACTCCATCCCTCCTTGGCCGTTTCTGAGACTTCCCTCCTGGGCCGTTGTGTGCTCATCGTCATTTCAAAAGGGTAGAGACCCTCTGGCTTTCCACTTCCAAACTTTTTCATTTTTCATAATGAGTCCAATCTTAAGAAAGTATGTCTTGGCACTCTTTCTCCCCCTTTTCCCATGCGCTATAATTGAAAAATCTTGGTTTTGGTAAGTTTTGTGAGGTCCAGGAACTTCCCTTCTGGACTACTGTCCCTCCATCGTGATCGGGGAACTTCCCTTCTAGATTGTTGTCCGTTGTTGCCCATTTGCCTCCTGTCTTCCATCTGTCGCCTGCCTTTTGTTCGGGCTTGCGGGTTTGCCCTACTAGACTACCGTCTCCCATTGGTTGCTTGCCTCCCATCTATCGTCCACCGCCCGCCTTCCATCTAGGCTTGCGGGTCCACCCTTGTAGAATGTTGTCCATCACTGGTCATTTTTCTTTTGTCCACTATCCATCGTTCGCCCACCGTTCGTCGTCCTTCTCCCTTGTGGCGTCTGCCCCCCTGAGCACACATCAATGTTTATGCTCCAAATGGGATCCAATTATGAATATTATGATCTTTTGATGATGTATGAATGGATCTAACAAGGATTTTGTAGGATTTGACTAATGTTTGCCTTGATTTTTGTATGAATGCACTCACGACACTTCATGTACACAGGATTCAAGGAGCTTATCGCGGGTCCGTCGGGGAGATCCATTGAGAAAGCTTAACAAGGAAAAACACATAGCTCCTGTCACCATTCATTTTATGCCCACCTTTCCTCATAGTACCCATCAACAAAGTTGGCATTAGAAGCGGGCCTATGTCAAGAGCCAGAGTGAAAAATCTATAAGAATTGGCTGCCGAGAGAAGGTGAGGTGGGAGGGAAGCGGTGGTTTCCTCCCTCCAAACAAACTATCGGGGATCCACTCGGGGAGCTATCTCATCGAATCTATCGATCCATTTAACGGCGAATACAAAGCTGTAAATGAGTTCTTAGATCGATGGAAAATGTTGAAGCATCGTAAAAGTCGACCCTTCAAGGTTCGACTACAATAAAATCAACAAAGAGGAAAAATTGCTATGACGGCCACTACAAGACAAAACTTGAGAGAAAAGACAAAAGATGTATTTTAAAAAATCAATCCTAGTGTGATCAAATGCGAGCCGCAATGTATCAATCCTATCCATTCATTTGGGCTTTGGGAAAACTATAAATAGGGGCTTCCTCCTCATTTGTAAATGGTTGGAAAACAGGTGTAAATACATTTTGTAGCAATAGAAAGCAGCATTGCATGATCTATGGGTGTTTCTTTTGAGTTTTCTCATTATGTGTGCATGGTTTTACTTCCCTTTTAGTTTAATTGTTAGTTTCTTGAATGGAAGTGGTTATTGTGATTGTTGTTTTAGTATTTGATGAATTTATAGCTCATGCTTTTTGTGGTTCATTGATGATGAATCACTTTGCAAAGCTAGTCTGAGCTTCCTTCTTTTATTGTTGCAACTTAGTTCGATTGCGTAATTACGCCAGTGTGTGTAATCTGAAAATCTATATAGTCTTGAGATTACTTTAGTTTTGTAACTATAGGATATTACATTTTTTCCAAGCATATAACCGGTTTAGGGGTTTTCTGCATTTTACGTCCTTGTTCATTCCGCGGTTCCGGATCAAGAACTCCTTCTCCCCCTACCCTTTTTCCCTTTTTTTTAGAAGTGACCTATGCTAAGGTTCATTGCACATTGTAAAGCCAAATCTGAAGTTGAAATAGGAGTTTAAGATGGCTGTTTGAACCTGTAGCAATTTGCACACTAACTTCCCATCTTAAGAACTCCATTTCCAAGACCCAACTTCCGCAGCTTTTGTGGCTCATCGTAAGTCTGCTTGTGATTCAGAAATCACATGTGGAAACAATTGAGAATATTTGGTACGTAAAGACTTACGACATTAGAAACCTTGGGATAGTGTTCTGCAATCTGATTGTGGAAGATTGTCTTTCAAGAGATGTGATACACCTATGCATTACCTGTGTTGAGAAGTGCATAAAAAACACATCAATAGGTACATTTTGGATAACTTCATGCATGATGTTGCACACTGCACCCCACTAGTGGTAATGGTAAAAAGGTCTTAAGGCTTCTAAAAACAATGGTTCAAGTGGAATCAATCAATAGTGAGCTCATCTATAGTGCTTGAGATTGGAGAGGTCTCCTCTACTCTCTTCACCTAACACGTCTTGATGAATTGAGGGTCGTGCGACTTGGCTTGAATGACATTGTCCACACCTTGGGGCACAACTTGCATTCTCCCCCATTTCTATACCCCACCCCAAAATGTGGTTGATGTCACCATTGGGGTGATGAAATCCCCAAACAAGCCTCCTACTAAATTAAAAAGGAAAATGATATTGTTTGAGATCCTCAAGATCGCACTAGATGTGAGGGGAGAGCATACACAAATTATCACTTCCTTGGGTAAATGAAAAAATGTGAATTTTAAGGTATTTATAATCCCCAATTTTGTACTAGGTGGGAGGGGAGAGCATACATACCCAATAATTCACTAGACAAATAATTCATTTACCTTAACAAAGTGAAGTGTTATTTACTATAAAAAAATCAAGAGACAAGACCCTACAATAGATACGTCGGTAGTTTTAATGTTTGGTCTTCTATACACAAAAGCCACAATTACATAGGAAAAAATAGAAACCCAAAAAATATACAGAATAATTGTGCCAAAAAAAACTAAAATTCTCAAATAGTGAATTATACCTGCTTAACTTATTGAACAATTGCACCAAGCTTTCTGAAATATGCACAAATATATCCTACAATTATGCCAATATCTCTAACAAATACATCAATCTACACAAAAATAATAATTTTACAAAATACAAAGATGTAAACCTAATCTAAAAGATCAAATTGTTACTTCAGGGATAAATATCTGCAAAAGACAGTTAGAAATCAACAAAAACCATAAGATAGAAAAGTAATGAAAAAGAAAAAATGAAATCCTAATCTTTGAAAACACAGTGATCTCTCTACCACATAAATGTGTCATTATGGGAAACAAATGCACCTATTATGAGCACAAATGCTCCAAAATCTTTAATAATTGTGCCAAACTTATTTACAAATATGCCAAACTTCTCTACAATTATGTCAAACTTCTCTACAATTGCACCAAGATTCTCTGTAATTGTGCCAAACAGAAGAAAAATGCACCAAACCTAAATTGCATGTGTTAAATTGACCTGTAACTTCTCAAAAATTGAAAAATTCATAAAAATGTTAAATCCAGGGACTTAAGTGGTCCCACTAGGCATGGAAAAATATATGACCTAGGAAATGACCATGAAATCCAATAATCAAATAGTGAATAACATAACTCACAATGGAAGAGATTAATTTTGTGTGAACTCAGGGAAGAGGTGGACACAATTACTATTCCTGATGATAATGAGTTGGAAGGTTTAAACCCTAGAGGAAGAAGGTCAAAAAGACTGGTCATGGCGGCATCAAAAGAATAGGAGAGTAAGAAAAACACACAGATCCCTGAAGAAAAAAGTACCCAAAGCCTATCGGAGAGTGTTGAAAAGAAAGATTATGAGGAGAATGATTCCTCAATAGAAGAAATTCCTGACAGTTTGGGAGGAGACTTGGCTGAAGAGGAGGAATCGAACGAGGATAGTGAAGATGGTAATGGTGATGAGGAAAAAGAGGAGACGTAGCATGAAATGGCTCGGGAGCAGGAGGAAGTAAATGTTATAGATAATCAAGAGAGGGATGAAAATACCAATAAAGAAGATGATAAGGTTGAGGATGATGGGAAATGGAAGGATTGAAATACTTGAGGAGAGATTGCAGATTTTGGAAAAGAGAATAAATGAGAAAGCGCGGGACAACAAACTTTATACCCTTGAAAATTTGGTGAATGGAATTATTGAGGAAAGATTGAAGGTACTGGAGAAGGGAATGTAAGAAAAAGGAGATGAAAATATAATTCAAATCCTAGAAGAAGCGGTTCAGAATGTGTGTATGGTGGTTGATGTTGTTATGAAGAAGGTGGTTATGGCGATTGTTTTCGGAATGGGCAAAATTAAAAAGCAGCAAAAGAAAAAAAGTGGCGGGTGATGGCGAAGACTTGGTGGGAAAGATGGAGTTGAAGGCAACAATGAACGACACTATTGAAGATTTGATGAAAGCATGGAGGCTGATTGAGGATGCTTAGCATGGATGCTTCGTTGTGGGGCTTCTCTTTTTGTTTATTATGTTTATATCTACTATGTTTTATAGGTTTGTTGCTACTAGTTATGGTCATGGGTGCCAAAACTTAAATTTCTATAATGTTGTTTATATTTTAAGATGGAGCATTATGATAGATTCTTATAAGTACTATATATGGATAGGGAAGGATGCTATTGATGCCAGATTAAGTTTTTTTATTTGAATGATAGAACTGTGATGTTTGATCGTATGGGAATTCGTTAAGCATTTTGTTGTGGGAGGGGGGAAGTTTGGTAGGCTTCATGTTTTTTCTATTTCTTACCACCTGCTATTCTTATCATGTTGTTCTATTTGCTTGGGTCATGGCCCTTTTCCCTACTTAATCATTCAAAAACATAACTCACAATCAATTTACAAATCACACTAATAGAGCATTAAGACAAGTTGCAATCACAATTAAATGCAAAAAAACCTACACACACAACTCCATACAATTTTCCTTAGCTTAGCTCTATTATTCTCTTCTTTGCACCTTAAATAAAAGTGTAGTGATAAGTGTTCTTAGATTTTGTAGCACAAATCATTGATAATATGTGTATATTTTTTCACAATGATGAGAGAGAGAATAATAGATTATAGGAGGGTTGAATTTATAGATTTTGGGTGATACTGATCAACGATCAAGATTAGATGAGAGACTAAATAAATTGATCTCTCAAAATTGATGAGGAGTTAATTAATCTCCTAATTGTAGCTAACTCATCATCTAGGTCAGTTAAGAGAATTGATTGGAGAGATAAGTGTGACTGATGGTTAGTAGACAAAATTGATGGCCCAGTGAACTCAAAGTGAGTGAGAGTGGAATGGAATTGATTATAGAATGGAATGAGAGTAAATCTCAATCAGTTGGTGAGGTGGAAATGCATGGGTAATTAACAAAAAATTAAATGAATTAATTATTAGTTACATGTCCAAGGTGGAAATGAATAAATATGAGTAATAATTGGATAAATTAAATAATTAAAATAAATTATTTAATTTGAAAAGTGGAAAATGAAAAATGGATTAATTAAATAATAATGAATTATTTAATTAAACTTAGGAAATAGGAATAATTAATAAAGCAATTAAGCAATGTTAATTATTTAATCAATTATAGAGGAGGAGTGATGAAATAAAAAATTTAATTAAATTATTCAATTAAATTGGAAATGAAGGAAAATTCAAAATTAGAATAATTAGCTAATTAAAAATCATTTAATTATCAAGATGAAGGGGAAACAATTATTAATTAATTAAATAATGAAATAATTTAATTAAATGTTGAAGATAAATTGATTAGGTATGATGAGAGAAAATGATATGTTAGATCACACTTCAAAGATTTGGTGTAAACAACTCAGCATTCCAAGTCAACCCAACACACTTATTCTTTCATGCATTAGCTTCAAACTAAAACATGGTGCTAAAGAGATTAGATAACATCATGTAGATCAATTTGCAATCACTATATGATATTCAAAGATATTCATGTACACTCCTCTTATAACTTTATGCTACCTTATGTTGGTGCAAGCAAACTGTATACACCTAAAATCAATCAAGACATTTAATTAATTAAATACTAGTTAATTAATTAATATTCCATCTACATATAAATAAATTCTAAATTTATTTATATAGTTCATATCCTTTAATTCTCCAAATCTAAAATCATATTCTTTTAATTTAATTAAATAAACAAATTTCATAAACTTGTTTTATTTAATTAATTTTCACTAACCTCAAATTAGGAATTCAAGCACATGTGACCTACAACTTTTCATGCCACCTCACCAAGGTCATATGAAATTAAATAATTCTAATTTTTAATTAGAATTATCTTCAAACACGTGGCTTATTCCTCACACACTTCTTCAACAAACTTTCAAACACGTGGTATTTTTCTCACACACTTGATTCCTCCATCCATTTGGCATGTTTTCTTTGGTCAAGATATTTCTCCATCCATTTGGCATGTTGCCTTTGGTCAAGGGAACACCTTCTTGATTCTCTCCATCTCAACCACTCATCCCTCTTGTTTGAATCTAGACCATCGATCACTGCCACATCACAAGATGCTTGGAAAAGCCTATAAATACAACCCTTTTCCATTGTATTTTGCATCCACATTTGAGTAGAGTTATCATGTAGGAATATCGTTTGAGCATTGGAGCATTTTGGAGTCTTATAGTTGCATTTCATATCATGTTTTGTTTCATAGTTACATCTTAGAATCACACTTTGATTTATAGTTGCATTTTATACCATGCATTGCTTTATAGTTGCATTTTAGATTAGCATATTCATAGTTAGCATTTGAGCATATGCAGAATCATCTTAGCTTTATATCATAGCATTTACATTGTATAATCTAACATCATTATCCATTCATCATAATATCCATTATCATTTTCATCATATAGTTTCATGTAGGAACTTAATTGGCTTGCATGTTTAATATTATCTCATTTCTCAAGTTGTCATTTTAACAACCATAGTGCACATAAAAATTTGAGAGTCAAATGGTTTAATAAATCTTTGAGAATAGAGGACAATGAAATGTTCTTAAAGATTTGTTTGACAACAAAATAGAGTAGTTTATTTGATTCAAATCTTTGATATAATTTGTGTCATTGGTGTTTGTGTTGATTTACTAACTCTCCCACATTTCACACACACATAAAATGGCACCCAACGTGGGGAAATACCCCATTTCTAACAATTTTATGAAAAATTTCTTGTAAACAGGATGGACATAACGTTTTAGCACAATCGTTAATTCTTTTAGCACATACGACTTTTGTTTCAGCGCATCCATCAAATGTTTTAGCGCATACAGGGAGTGTTTTAGCGCATTGGGTTGTTCTTTTAGCGTATAGAGTAGTTTTTTTAGCGCATTGGTTAGTTCTTGTAGCGCATTGATGTTTTAGCGCATGTGATGATTGTTTTAGCGCATCTGTTTAAATTTGTGAAATCTAAGAACTGATTGGTGTTTTTTGCTTGCAGGTACTTTTATACGTTGGTCAAAGACAAATTTATCAAACTACTAATGATTTATGCAAGGGATGAAGTTATTTTCATGCTTTCTTTTGCTTAAGATAGGCATCTAAATTAATTAGAAAGGATAAAGAACACCATGTCTTTCATGCTTGATGAATGGTAGGCATATGCTCTCCTCATAACTGGGTGACCAAAAAACCAAACCCATTCACTTTTGTTTTATCCTTAGAGGGCCTGCCTTTTGGGAAAAAGTAATCACCCAAGGGAACGACCCAACCGGTAACATGCTAAAGCCAAGCGACTTCCAACTGAGATATAAATGTGGGTACTTGAGGAAAATTCAAGTATCACGAGGATTGTTCTGAAAAGAAGGGAAGCAATGGTCTCTTGTCGCATAGATGATCTCCCATGAATGAAATTCCTATTCTAGAACCCTTTGTTGTAGCAAGGCCAAAATATTTATTCTATTTGTTGGTGCAAGAACGGTCATTCTAAAGTCGTCCAACATTCTTGTGGCTTTTAGTAGAGATGAGAAATATGCCATGGGAGATTCATGCGTATTGATGCTTGGCTGCCCCATATAAGTGAGTGTCGTGGAGGGGAGCTAGTGGGGTCAAGCATCTAATCATCCACTATAAGTAAGTGCAACTAGAGTAAAATCCAAGTGGGAATCCAATAAATATTGTCCTACACAGCCTTAAGTTGTACATGCTTGATGTGTCTTTACCAATGTGTTTTTAAAAAAATTTCAAACAAAACATCATACATTGGAAGTGAAAACCTTGATTTAGAAAAACATCCTTTGGAACAACTTGGAAAATCATAAAATCAAACACAAACTTGCAAGAAACTGCATCATTTTTCTAGTTCAGCGCATTCGCTGCATTTTCTAGCGCATCTGTGCAATCCTGTAGCACATCCAATTGTTGTTATAGCGCATTTGTGTATTTTTCCAGTGCATTTACCCTCTGTTATAGCGCATCTGTGCATTTTTTGGAGCATTTACTCTTTGTTCTAGAGCATTCGGGCAATCTTATAGCACATCTATACACTTTTCTGGCACATTTTTCCTCTATTTTAGTGCATCTGTTAAATCTTTTAGTGCATCTAGGCTATGTTTTAGTGCATCCATTAAATGCAAAACCCGAGAGTTAAACTTTCCCCTTGTTTCATAGTTTGAACCAAAATTCAGAATCTTCTTCAAGTCTAGAATCATTCCTTAGGTACCATAGAGTCTAAACTTGTTAAAATTGACCTCTACAAGTGGAATTCTCCAACCTAAACCAATATTTAACATCTCAAAGTGCCAAAATCATCAAAATTATCACAACTTTAATTATTAAACCTAGTTTCATCATCAAGATTTACCATCCTTTCATTACGAAATGAAGCTATATAGTCAAATCAAACTTAGTCTCATTAGAATTTGTCATTCTATTTGACTTAGTTGTAATCCTTGGTACTCTTCCAAACTTAGATTGAAGCTTAGTCAAAACTATAACACTTGTATGTCCGTTCAAACAAGGTTACAAAAACAGAAACTCAAGGAAAAAGAACTGGAAACACAAATCATCGAAATGCAAAACATTGAAACTCAAAGCATCGAAACTATGAACATCGAGACTCAAAACACCGAAACTCAAAATAGTGAAACGCAAAACACCATGGTTGAGGCTGAAGAGAATCCTTTCCATGGAATTAACAACACTAAAGGTGAAGAAATAACCTAAGAATACATTCAACATGTTGAACAAGATCCTAATTTCCACAAATGCTTAGAAAATATTTTTGAAAGAAATGGGGAAAAATACCTCCTTATGCTAGCTAAACTAGGTGTCAAATTGCCTGAGAATTTTGATGTGAATCAATTGAAAGCACGTCCCAAACAACCTAAAAAAGAATAGAACAAGTGATTTCCCTAACTCATCAAATGAAGAACCTTCAACAACAACTTCTTGATATGCAAAGGGGACCATCAAAATGATATTTGATCCAAGACATTTGTCCATATTCTTTTGATCAAGATATCCATATAATCCCTTTTCCCAAACATTGTGAATTCCTGAAATATGACAAATACAATGGGAAAATATATCCAATTGATCATGTGGGGGAATTTAGAACCATGAGTCTTGAATTTTCTTATGAAGAAACTTATTTGATGAGGTTATTCCCAAGAAGTCTAGGTGGAAAATGCCTTGAATGGTTTCCAAAACTTGCACCACCCATCAAAACCTTTGAAGAATTGGTCAACAAATTCATCACCCAATATTCTTATAACATTCAACATGATATAACAATGAAGGACACGGTGATGGTCAAAATGGCACAACAACAGTTAAACAGAATATTGCTATTTTGTTTCTCCTGAAAGAGAAAGATAACACATGGATATCTTAGCTCCTAAGGTCTTTGTAGTTGGTTCTCAACTGTGTTGATGTTTCCCAGTGGTTAATGTAACAATAATGTTCAAGGGGCCTACTGGTGTGAGCTTCTGGATTATTCTAAGATCAAGCATGAATTTAGACCTACTCTAACCAAGGTTTTTAAAGAAACAACAAAAGATAGATCAGGGCTTTGGTACTGAAAAGAATGATAATTCACCTATCTTAACCAGACTTGTTATCCTTCAAGGAATTGTAAACTAAAACTGAAGAGCAAAATTAACTTGTGATTAACACACAGTTGCATTCATTCACAGTGTTGATTTCTACAGCAGAGTACTAGTTACCATTTTTAAATAAAACACCAAAATAACATTCCATTCCTTGAAGGCTTCATAAATCAAATGATTAACTTA
>VDFB02003681.1:120103-194659 GCA_007258455.2 Sequoia sempervirens | reverse complement strand
TATCCTTAAAAGTTGCTTGAGGAAAAGCAAATAATCTAGTTGGGGGGAATGACGGGCTTGGTTAATAGCTAGTTTTCTTCCATTTAGTTCATATCTTTTAACATTTCAAGTTGCTTATTTTATAGACATTCGTGAGACTTATATATCTTTTATGTAAACTAAACCAAACTTTGATATGTGGAAACATAATTATGATATGATGATGTTTGCATGGATAAATGTGTGAATGTGTATAAAATTCAATATGATTCTATGTTTTATTCATGGTTGTTAATGATGTGTATACTTTAGATGAAATTAATCTCTTGCATCCAGAAGAATTGTAACCAACAACAACTAAAGAGCTCAACCTGTAGCCAAAGGATTCTAGGAAGATTGTAGGGGAGAGTCTAGAACACTGAGAACGTGATAGTTACATAAAAATGATGGAAGCAATCATTGAAGTGATCAATAGTGAGTCACCATATCATCTAATAAGGCAACATAAGGAATAAGAAGTCTGTATTGATCAAGAAGTCAACGTGACAATTTTCACAAAGCACATATGTCAAACCATTAGGGAAAAGTTTCAATTCTATTTTCCTTCTATATTTTTCAACTATGGTTTCAGTTGCAAAGACTATTCCTCTCCATATTTTGAAGGAGAGTGGACATCTGCATTTAGTTTTCTATTTTTAGTCCTTGTGTGAATAAAACTCCTCCTAAGCCTATATATTTGGATCGGTGGTTGAGAAGCAAATCTAGTTAGAAAATATATAGTTAATAGTTCCAAATTTTTTTCAAAGATAATACTTCATTTATTAGTTTTCTATTATTTAGTTGCAATGGATATGCACTCATGAATGAGATATCTGTAGAGATTCTTGTCATCTTGTAAGATTTTAGTTCTATGCAATAAAGGAATTTCAATTTACCATTATGATTGGCTGATTCAAGTTATGTGCATTTTATTTTCCCCTGTGGGTACAACAACTTGAGCAAGGGCAACTCGAGATACTATTTACCCACCTTGATTTTTTTCATTAGATTAGATTATTATAATGTTTCATTCATTTATAGTAAACTCTTAATTACATGCACATGAATGATATCTTATATCATAAATTATGCTTTGTAATGTGTCTTTGAGTCATTCTTCGGAGCAGTCGAGTAGTTAGAAGTAAGTGTTAGCAGCGTTAATGAATAACAGAGTTCATGTTTAGTAGTTAACAACTACAGTGTTAAGCCGAAGGTAACCATAACATCAGTAAAAAAATTAAGTTATTTTCCCCTATTTTGCAAGTTAACTCTTTATTTCCTTTTCTAGCCTTTACAGTTTTCCTATACATGTGTAAACCACCTATACTTGCTGATATAGGCCATGTAGAGTTCGTGAATGCACATACATTTCCTTCATCATCAAAATCTTACGAAGCCTTGGTTGATAATTAAATTAAGTCTTTGTGAGGGTTTAGTGAACTGTTCAACTAGGAACTCCTTTGAATTGTGTGTCTAACACCAAGTTAACTGAGCATTAGAAAGGCCTTATAGCCAATATGAAAGGCATCTTGGATCTCATGTTATCCACAACACTTGTTAGTGATCCTGATATGTGTTTCGTGATGAGGTTGGTGGATGTGGACGCAAGGTCATTAAGATCTATGTAGGATGATCATTTTTTTGCTTTAAGTATTGGATATTCTTTAATAATGGGGCACTTATTGGTTTTACAATAATACCATTCCAAAATTTTATAATATTTAAAAGTTTGAGGATTAGAAATTAATAATTTTAATTCCTAAATGAGTGTATTTGATGCATTGATGGAAAGTGGAAAGTTATTACATGGATCTAGGGGTGATCAAGATCAATGACATGTAATAAAGTTTGCTATATAATAGACCCAACTTCAATTTTTAGTTGTATTTTTCTTGTTAACTCTTATTCTACATTATCATAAGCCTTGATTATCATGATTTTTTGAGTAACCAAGATGTATCAATCTCAAAGTGTCAATGTTCAAACATGATCCATTATTTACAAGCACTTTCTTCGCTTTTTTTAGTGATGAATGCTTCAATGTATAGGGCCTAAGGATATGTGATGGCCTATGGAGTCATGTTATGTTGACTAAATTTAAGGTAGTGGTCTAAGGATAAGTGACCCATGAGCTCTTGAAATTATGATGGATCAATATTGTGTGTGACTCTTAATTTCGATAGGAATTTCTACAACATATCCTTGTATACATTAGATGTTTTGAGAAGTTTCATGAATGAAATTTATGCTTTGGAATATTTGTTTGATAAGGTTGTATTGACCGTTAGAATTAAGCAATGGAATCCTTTGAATAGTGATATCATTATGTCTCATGGTAATAACACATTTAGGGGATTTTCTTTTTATAGTGGTTATTTGGTTGTTAGAGTGCTCAACATGACCAACAATGGCATCATATGTGTGTTGATTTTGAATTTGATTAGATGATGGATGCAATAGGTCATTCTTTGGAAAAGGGTCTTAATTTATCCCTAATTTATTGTTTGGTGATGATGATGTACCTCCTTTTATATCAATATCCATATTATCAATCAAATCTTAAACATAATTTTTTTAATTTTATGCACTCGTTAGTGGAGTGGTCTTTAATCTTGTGGTATTTTCAATATTCATATCTTATACCATGTTGGCTTAAGTTTGTTTCATTAAAAATGTTTAGTATATGGAAAGACTATAATATTTACATTAGCTCATTTTTGAAACACTATTTCTAATAGTAGGGATGTGTGTTGTATTCATTTTGTCTCTTTCTTTGGTTGTCTAATTGGAATGGTGGATTTTTATAGCTTGAATGTGTTTTGAGTTTGCAACTCTATCATCAACCATGATTTTTATTATTAAATAACTTGGGTTTATCTAATTTGTTTAGCCTTCTAGAGAATATCTTCACTAGCCCTTCGTCTATGAGGCCTCATTTAATTTGCAATCATTTCTCCATGATCTCATTTAGGTAGTAACACAATGATCTTTCTAATAAAGTCCCATCTCTTAATTTAGATTATTGATGATGTCGACCAATTATTTTCAAGAATGGGCAATGGAAATCTATTTTCTAGGCTTCTCCATTGTTTAATATAAAAATAGAGTCTCTCCTCGTTATTTTGTTTTGTATTGAATATGTCCATAATAGCTAATTCATGATCCACATTTTTAAAAATATTCAAAAATATTCTCACTAAATTAATAAAAAAATTAATAGAGCCTTTGGGTAAGTATAAGAACAATTGAAGAGCTTGTCCCCCTAAGATTATAGGAAGGATTCTAATAAGATATGTCACTATAAGAAACCTCTTGGTATGCCATCTAAAAATTGTTCACATGGTCTCATGAATCTCCCTTCCCTTTATAATTATCAAATTTGGGTATTTAAAAATAAGGATAGAAAGGTATTTATAATATTTCTTTATCAAAGTGACAACAAAAAATCTTAAAACTACCAAAGCTACTTATATTGGCATTAAAGTTGCTTTTGATATGGGATTCAAAAAAGTCTAGATTGAGGGTGATTCACTTAATATAGTGAGTTGTTTGCAAGGTTTTCATAAGTTGAGTTGGACAATTGATTCACTTATCAATGACTCCCTTATGATGGTGAGATATTTTGAAGTACGCTTCTCTCATATTTTTAGGGAAGGAAATTCCATCACAGATTTCTTATCCAATGAGGTAGTAAATCTATTGAATACCAAGATATGGGAAGGGTACTCTTCTCTTCCTAAGAGGGATAAATCATTATTGTGACATGACTACTAGTTATGATAATTTGGATGGGGGTGATCTGGTTATGATTTTTACCCCCCTCTTTACACATTTAATGGTTTGTTTTGTGCCCATTCCCAAAGTCATCTGCATCTCTAGAAAGTTTTGGTTTGTGTTGAGAAGTTTTATTAGTGCATACATGGGTGGAGATAGGAGTAGGATCTAGCCCATTTCTTGCGATAAATGGAAAAATAATCCTAAGGTGTGGAGGATTCTGGAGAAGGGTAACTTTATGTTATTCATGGAAAGGCTTCATGTCTTTTAACATGAAGCATCCAACCTATTTGTTTGAAGCTGAAACAATAGGAGTCTGAAGGTTAATGGCGCTAAATTCCCTATCACCGAAGATTTCATTACCCACATTACTGGTCTGTAGACTCAAGGGCATAAGTTTTTTAAGGAGAGAAAAGGCAATGAGGATGCAATGGACCAATTCTTCAAGGGCGGTGAGAAGGAGAACCTAGTCAAGCTCTCGTCCTAGGGTTACGAAAGGATTTCAATCAAATGAATTTGTGTTGAAGTTGTTGAAGTATTAATGAGGTATGTCACCCTCAACAACCATTTTCCTACTATTTTGGGGTACCATTTTACCCTTCTAAATCACTTCAGACACAATCTCTTGGTCTCCTTTCCTTTCTTTCTCTTAACTTCACTGAAGGTTTTTGTTTATGCACACCTTAAAAATCATCACACCTCAGTTCTTCATGAGGGTTCATTATGCTCGTCATGGAGTATGTTAAGGCTAATTCCTTGGCCAAAAATGTCAAATAAAATGAGAAGGATCAACCTTTTATGGTGATTGAAACCTCAAAATCAAGCTCAAATACGAGGATGTAGGGGATGAGGACTGGAATGTGGAGGAGATGAATAGGGAGGATGTTTTTGAAGTTTCATCTTCTTCTTATGAATCTCCCCATATCAAGAGGAAGAAAGGGGCTCATAAAAGAAAAGTTCCCAACAAGAGGCTGAAGAAACAGGGGTTGGGGTATGACGGTTCTGAGACTGGTGAGGAGGATGATGTGTAGTAGAAAAGGGGCCAAAGAAGCAAGGGTTGAGGTCTGGTGGATTCGATATTGGTGAGGAGGGAGATACCCTACATTGTTCCCAGCAGGTGAAGGTCCTAGTTTGCACCATAGTAGAGATGTCCCCATGGTGGTGGAGGATTCCCCTTCCCAACAACTTTCTCAACAAGCTAATTTGGTCAGCAAGGGAAAAGAGAAAGTCATGGATACTATAGTCAAGGAGGTTGATTCAGGTAAGATAAAGTGTGTTGCTAATATTCATCCCCTCTCTGAGGACTTCTACCTTGACGAGGATAACACTTCTATGCTAGAGATTCTCGATATGGCCAAGAATGGTGCAACATGTAACTTTAAACTGGAAAAATGGGTGATGAAATAATTTAATAAAGTTAATATTACGATCAAAAGTTTAAAGGAAAATTATACAAATCAACCCAAAGGGGAAGCCTTTGACTTGCTCATTGAGAGATTGGTTGAATTGGAAAGCTCATTCTCTGATTTCAAATTAGAATGTGAGAATCACCTCCAAGCGATGCATAGAAAAGTAAAGGAGATCCAAGGTGATATCCATAAGCTATTGCAAATCAGCCACATGTTTATTAAAAACAGTGTTGATTCTCTTAAGGTATTACTGGATAATCTCAGTCAGCTCAAGAAGGATCAGATATATGTTGTTGGGGTGCAGGTGAAAGGTCCATCCACCAAGGAGAAGGTAAAAAATCCAACCAAGGATGAGGACAAAGGCCCAAGTGCTAGGACTAGGGGCACTATGAGAAAAACCTTTGAAGAAGAGAAAAATTAATTGATTTCTATGGTAAATCTTCACTACAATCAAGGGTTGGAGGTGGCTAACACCTTAAAAAATCTAAAATAGTTTCTTTGTCTGTGGTCTGTTTTTTTTTGCGATTATCTATTGTTTCATTGTATTTTGGTTGTTGGCTAGCTATTGTTTTAACTGTCATGTTTCATATCAACAACATTTTGATGTAAAGGGTTTCAAGTCCCTTCAAAATTTATTTTTCCCTATTAATCAAAATAAATCTTAAAACTCATATCTTTGTTTTAATTTTTTGTTCATGCTTTTGGGAATTTTTTGTAGCTTTCATGGATTATAAATCTTGGTAAAACATATTATCACTAGGTAATGTTGGTGGTATAATGAAATTGTGTTGATGTGACTAATAGGTTTGATTGTTTCAAATGATTTGATATTGTTGATAGGTTTTCTATGGAAGTTTGGGTGATGGGGCCTTGTTTTGTTCTAAGTTTGAGAGACACGTTGTGAGGATTTCTTCTTATTTTTTATTTTATTCACCATTATTTTAGTCAATATTGTTGTTAGTGGTGATATGGTTTATTCTTGGGGGTTCTTGATTTGTGATAGTATTGAGATAGTCAAGGTTGTAGTTTAAGGGTAACCTAGTTCCTAATCTATAAGGTTCCTAAGCATGTCGTCCTTGTTGTGATGTATGTATCAACCTATTAGAGCACATCCTTGTTTAGAGTTAATAAAATCGTGATAGTCCTAGGAATATTCACCATCATTATCACTATCATCTTGGTTTCAATGTGGATTTTAAGAGGACCCCTAATAGGATTGGGATTTTTTCTACATGGTAATTCTTGGAGAACATTATTCTCTTCCTTGAGATGTACGTTAAGTTTTACTTGAATTCTAGTTATACATGGCATAAAAAAATTTATCATTACTTTCATTTTAATTTTGCATTTTCATAGAAAATGGAAGAAAATTAAGACACAACAACAACCTATATTATTTGAGTGGGTGTTTGGCTTGTGATTCTACCAATATATCGAATTTGGTCATAACTAGTTTCAACCCAATATCTCAAAGTACCAACTATAGAGGATTAGGACTATACCCATAGCCCATTATTTTGTTAGCAGAGATACGTAATGAGTAACTTCCTAAGGATAGACACTTATCAATGCATCAAAAGTTACAAAAAACCAATAAATTATTGATCTAGGCCTAAACAAATATTGACTAAGGGAATCCTTAATGTTAGTGTGATTTTTTTACCTATCTAACTTGACTAGGTCATATTCAAACTACACTTAATCTCACTTAGACCCTTTTTGCTTTGTGTCCCACCTCATGTGGAATCTATATGTATTCTTAAATTTGTCCCACATTTTGAGGGTTAGTTAGAATTTCAATCCCACCTTCTCACTGTAAGGAAACTTGCAACCATTGTATGACAATTTTCACATAACCCAAAAGAGATATTCATGAAAATAAGTACTCATAATCCACATGCAAGAGAATAGACAACATACCCATCAAAGATGACACAAGATATACCCTAGGAAAACCCTCACGAGGGAAAAACCCAACCTCCAAAAGCATCCATACTCCATCATATTAATCAGCCATGAAGTAAATACAAGAGTTATAAAGAACACTTCTGAAGCATCAATCCCTCCAATGCATTCCCACGTGTCCAAGCATGAATCCACACATCCCATTCCATGCTTCACAAATGCACTCTCAAGAAGACTCAATAATGACATCCAAACCACTCATCCAACCTAAACCACTACACATGTGTTTACTTTTATAGATACAAGCTCACACAAAATACAAATAGTGGTAAGGTGAAACCATGTACCACAAAACCATGTGAATTCAAGACCACTAACCCCTTATTTAATAGTGGGTACTAAGACATCACATTATTTAATATTTCCCCAATAATAAATTATTATCACTTGTATCCCACACATTAAATAATAGTACAATGTTACAATACAACACAAGTGGGTCCCCAAATAATTACCTAGTGTGATTATCCACACCACCAAGGTGCATCACAACTAAATAATTATTTAATTACAACATTATAATAAATCATTTTATGCAATGGTGTACAACACCATATCCCAACATTCTCCCACTTGTTGTATACATTGCATAAGGGATTAATACATGAAATAAATCATCATAGTCATACATAAAACCACATGAATCTTCAACATGCTCGCGTGCTCCATCAAGATAACTGCAATAAGAACAAAGTGACCACCATATCAAGCAAGAACTCCTCTCATCCTCCAACATGCCACCTATGGAAGAAAAGGAACATGCCAAGGTGAAGATGCACCAATCCACAAGCACAAGCATAAAATCCAAGTGTTAACAAAGGCTCTAACCAAGTTGTTGTCAACTAAAAAATCCACATGATCAGAAATAGCATCCACAACACATGCTAATACATCCAACCGTCCATACCTCCAAGGTATCAATACATCAACAAACTTATGCCAAGAACATATGCAACCTGTAAACTACAATCAAGCTCCCTGTATCAAACCTGTCAATGAAGAACATACATATCCAAGAACTCCCACTGCATAGGTAATTTCAAAGAATATCAAGTCTACCAATCAACACTATACATCAAGGTGTGATAAGTAAATCAAAGCAAGAAGTACCAAGAACAATATCAATGATCCACACATACAAACCAAGAAGCTGTATAATCTCTCATAACATATTTCCACCATCCTCCCCAAATGAACATCTAGGAAGAAACCATGAAGAGAGAAACCTGTAAACCATAATGTCCTTCTACCAACACCTCAAAAGTGTACTACTATGTCAAGTATGATCTCCTAACAACCCCAAATGAAAAGCCTCAACAACATCCATAACACTCAACCTCATAGATCAAGTACAACAAATGAATCAATGTAACAATGCCAACATGGATGTAAGTATCTCTAATCAAGAAGATCAAAGTCAAGGTAACCATCCCCAATATTGGAAATCAGCCCATAAACCATCTCATAAAAATCCTCATCAAAGAATGATATCATAAACTCAAATGCACAAGGAGATAACCATGCCATAACATCTCTCAAAGTGAATCCTTTAGAACTAACTATCCATAGCTCAAGATCCATATCTATGAAAGATAAATCATATAAACTCATTCTAAACCATACTCAAATGAGTATCCATAATCAATCACCATGAATCAACTCAATCCCATGAGAAGTCAAAGCACAAAACATAAAACATTTGAAAGATATAATGGGAAAATTCCTCTCAAATAATAAGTTGCCGAGTAGAACAAGAGTGGGGAATGAGAATGCTCCTCCAAGATAACCAAGTCATCATGACTCACTCCAAGAACAATCTCCTCTATCATTCTAACATGAACTTACATCCATATCTAGGTGAAATATCCTTGGTCTTCCTGCTGAAACCTCCAAAGAGTAATCGTCTCAAGCAAATGTCTCTAATCACAAGAGAACGACAACCATCACCTAAGTCTCCAAGTATCCATGAGTACTTGTAACCAATCAATCCATGCCCAAATCCAAATGCAACATAGCACCATCATGAAGTAATCAAGCAAATGATCAATGTACCCAATACCAAGAGAACCACACACAATCAATGTCAAAGCTCCAATCATGAATTAGGAACATAAACATGACAACATGATCTAACCATCTCCTCCTAGGAGATCACATGCACCATAACATATATACATCTTGGTCTCAAGAGAACAAGTACCATGCCAAACAATCTAAACCAAGAAACCATATATTCAATCACATGAAGATAATCATACCAATGATTCATCCACGTCACTGCCAACAACTCCCATTGAACTGTGATACGAGCTACACATGGCATCATGACAACCATCCTCTCCATGAAGATCATCCAGGTCTGCACACACTCAACTACAATATTAGTAACATACAAGTGAAACCAAGATCTCCAAGCCAAGAAGAAACATACAACCACCAAACCATCATAAACATATCCATCATTTCCAAACCATCACTGTCAAAATCTCTCATAGAAAGTTTATAACCAATGAATGTAACAAGCTATCATGACACAGTGATAACAATCTCCTAATGAAGATCAACCAAGAGTGTCCTCACACAATCAAAGAACTCAAATGCCACATGAGCTCCCCAATAAAGAAGGAAAAGTAAAACCATGATCCTCATACCAAGAAGATACACTGCCACAACCTGAATCAGGAACCGATCCAACACCACCAACAATGCACCTGCATAAACCATCATGACATGCCAAAGTCTCTAAAGCACAAGAAACATCTATGACATCATGATCACCACCAAATGTACCAACAACTCAACCCAACCATTTCCACATATCTGCATAACATAGTCAACTACATAGGTCTCATATCATGACTGTACCTGGTAATACTATCTCACCTCCTCAACATGAAAACAAAACCAACAAACCAAGTGACTAAACCAAGCCACCAAAACTGAAAAATGCATCAACACTGAAATATCTATGGGCATAGACAACCCATGTCCAAGTCATAGGTGTAACAAGTAAGTATAGACCACCTACAATGCTACACAACTTGCAGATACAACAATGAAGCATACAAATCCAACCAAATACTAATAACCGTGTCAAAAAGAGAATAATCTAAGATGTACAACTGAGCATACAATCAATCCAAGATCAAATATTCTAGATCCGACAATCCATAAGCTCATAGTATCACCATAGTCAAAGTAACCCATAAACAGCTTACGATAGAATATCAACAAATAAATCATGTCAAAACAATTCTAAACTTGATCCACTGTGTAGTGCTCTAAACAAGCTTTCCTCGACTATTCAAAGTCCAAATTTGACTCTGTATGCACCCGATATGACCTCTCGAATCTCAAAACAAACATCTGACTTCCAGCTAGCAAAAAACTGTCAAAATGGAAAAATATGCAAAAATATCTGGCACCACAACATAGAGCGTTGATTAAGCTTTCCAACGAGTCTAAGAAGTCAAAAAATGAAGCACCTGGGTGAAATTTATACCCCTCGAAAAAAAGTTGCCTAGTTAGAGTATGAGGCAAAAAAATTTAAGCCCCTGGTGGTGGGGCGGTGGCCCGCCAGTGGTAGCGGAGCCACTCGAGTGGCGCCACTCTTTCTCAGCTGGACCCAATTTTATATTTTATTTTAATTAAATTTTCATATTCAAAAATGGGTCGGCATTTTTAATTTCTATGGAAAATATTTTATATTAATAGCTGGCTTTTTAAATTAATAGGTAGTAGTATTAAATTTAAAAGTTTTTTAAAAAAATCCAATCTGCATTGCCAGACCAGCCGCCGAAGCCGGGGGAGTTAACCATCATTAGCTTGGCCCTACCAACTAGTAGTTGATCGCTATTGCAATCGGTACCGCTAATAGTGGTACCGTCAAGTACCCTACAACATGAGGCACGGGTAATGGGAGCTCTAACCCCAAAATTATTATATATATATTTTCTTAAGTTTTTTTCAATATGAAAACTTTTTCGGCCCTTTTCACTATTTTAATTTTTTTTTCATTTTATATTTTGTAGGATGATTTTAAAAAAATACCGACATGACATTTTATTTTTTGATTTTATTTTCTGAATAATAAATTTGACGGTCGTACAACTACAAAATGGGACTTTTACAAAAAAAAATTGCATTTTTTTCAGTAACCAAAATATATCAAATTATATATCATAATTCATCTCTTGGCCAACCTGAATCCAACCATGAGGTTCATTTTGTCCCAGGAGATCATTTGTAAAATTTCCCCCACAAACCCCCCATTTGAATGCACAACCAATAAACCCTTTTTTGCCCTAATTTTTCACACCCCAAATCTGCAAACAACCCATCATAACAACAAACCCAAAACCCTTAGATCTGCAATGAACAACCTGCAAAACCCTCATATCTTGCCATGTCCTTCATTCTCTCATGCATTGGATAGATTCAAACTTCAAGCAATATTTTCTCAACCTAGGGTTATAACAAAAAATCTTCAACCATGAAAGCTTTGATACCACTTGTAAGGAAACTTGTAGCCATTGTATGACGATTTACACATAACCCAAAAGAGATATTCATTCAAATAAGTACTCAGAATCCACATGCAAGAGAATAGAAAAAATACCCATCAAAGATGACACAAGATGTACCTTCGGAAAACCCTCAAGAGGGAAAAACCCAACCTCCAAAAGCATCCATATTGCATCATATTAATCAGCCATGAAGCAAATACAAGACTTACAATGAACACTTCTGAAGCATCAAGCCCTCTGATGCATTCCCATGTGTCCAAGCATGAATCAACACATCTCATGCCATGCTTCACAAATGCACTCTCAAGAAGACTCAATAATGATAGCCAAACCACTTAGCCAACCTAAACCACTACACATGTGTTTGCTTTTATAGACACAAGCTCACACAAAATACAACTAGTGATAAGGTGAAACCATGTACCACAAATTAAACCATGTGAATACAAAACCACTAACCCCTTATTTAATATTTGGTACTACAACATCACATTATTTAATATTTCCCCAATAATAAATTATTATCACTTGTCTCCCACACATTAAATAATAATACAATGTTATAATACAACACAAGTGGATCCCCAAATAATTACCTAGTGTGATTATCCACACCACCAAGGTGCATCACAACTAAATAATTATTTAATTACAACATTATAATAAATCATTTTATGCAATGGTGTACAACACCATATCCCAACACTCACCTCTATAGTGTTCCAAGTATTTTTTGTTTATTTTAGAACACTTGTATGATAATATTATTATATTATAGATTATTTTATGGAACGGTTTGATCTTACAAGTTGATTTTGACTGCACCGACATGGTATCAGAGCAAGCTTGCAAATCCCTTCTCAAATTGTCTCAAATTGTAAGGTTTTTAGAACCTACATTCATATGGTATGTCCTAGAGAAAAATGAATCTCACAGTTGCACTTAGAAGGTCCAAAAACCTATATTTTTATATAAGTTTTTATAGGTTTTGGAGACATAATTTGGTATTTTTGGAGGGAACCCATTGGAGTTCATATGGAATTTTTGCATGTATGGTTTTACACAACCATACAATCCATACAAGTGGATCACATTCCTTTGGTGCAATCATAGGTCAATTTTTTAAAGATTTTTTAATTAATTTTTGGGGTAAAAAGTTGTACTATGGGTTGCACAAGGATGTACAATTGATTAGGCATTTGGGAAAATTCATATAGGTCCTAGCCCCTATTTTTTCCTAGTTAGGTGGATTAACCCAAATATGTACTATCTCCTCACCATCCATTGCACCTCTATTTTCCAACCACCAATTCTCTCTACCACTTGTGCCATGCATCGCATGGGCATCATTGAACACACTGTTGATGGCCAAATTAACACATGCAAAATAGGCAGGGTATAATTCACCTTACCTCTCCTGAAAAAGGTAAAGGATCATAAAATAAATCACCTCCCAAGGTCCTAGGACTTGGGTCACAACCTTGTTGTTTGGCTAAGTGGTCGATATGGTTGTTTGTTCAAGGAGCCTACTAGTGTTTCTTGATTAAATGTTGGATCAAACTCTATTCTACACCCTACTCTAACCAAAGGATAAAGAAAAATAAAAATATTAAGGGATTGCAAGAGAATTATGTGAATACTCTACCCAAATATTCGTTCAAAATGGAAAACCTAATAGTGTGGTATTAGGATCCGACTAAACACAATCCTTTACACTAATTGTGCAAGATCCAATGGAATTCAATAATGTTAAGATGTAATCTATTTTTAACTACCATATCTCACATGTAAATCATAAATAAATTTGACTAATTTCATAGAGAACATCTATCTCTTAAGTAATCAATGAACAAAAAAAAATATTTGAGCAACACATCATATGCGAAAAATAATTATGAAGTAGCAAAAACCACATTTATATTACAATTCGTTCTTCTTCAATTCAATCACAATCCAGCAAATACATACACTGGAATTTCTAGTTTTTTCTATCCATACTTGTCTCCAACTACACTAAAATGATCTAAAACTAAATACAAAACTAACTAGAAACTAAGAATGGCCAAAGGCAAAATTCTTTAATCTATCCATCATCTATTTTTTAAAACCTAACCCCTTTCAAATGAGCAAATTTTTACATTAAATAGACCCTGAAAAATCTCTCCCACCAAAAGAATACATGCAAAACTAAAGCTTTGCATGCATGAAATTACTCCATAAAGAAATATTCTATTTTCAACTCCAACTTGACTCCAGTTAACTATTTAAAACTTTAGTTGGAAGGCTTTAGTTTTAATTTAACTCCTATTTTGCTTCATTTTTCTCCTTTTAGCAAATATTGCCAAGTGGCACCATCATGTCTTCATATTGATCCAACTTTGATAATCTTCTTATGAAATATCCCTTTTGAATTTCAAAAGAATTCCACATTTAATAATGTTATCCATGTTTGCACACTATCTTTGTAAAGTTTAAACACCATGACCATATAGCCTTTGCAATCACCTCGTCACTCCAGGTCCATGAGTATTGACTACTTTGATCCTTCATCTTTTTAACCATTGAAAGTACTTGTAAATCATAAAAATGTATAATTAATTATAATTAATTAATACATTTAGAATTCATAAATATTTTCCAACTTCACTAATTTAGAAGTTTCCAAAAAAAAAGGGTCTTGAGCTCATAAAAATTTTTGGGCTCTATTAGTTCATTGAGAGTGGG
This sequence comes from Sequoia sempervirens, assembly GCA_007258455.2. NCBI lineage: Eukaryota > Viridiplantae > Streptophyta > Pinopsida > Cupressales > Cupressaceae > Sequoia > Sequoia sempervirens. The sequence goes on along the minus strand of VDFB02003681.1, from coordinate 180,243 downwards.
AGTTTGGGTCTAGAAACAGACCAAGGATCTTTCCTAGAGAGGTCCAATTGGTGTTTGAAACTCCAATAGGACATCAATCATCACGATTTGGGAAGCGGAATTGTGGGTGGATACAGGTCTTTTAAACCTTTTAAGCAAAAGTTTGATTAGGAGTAAAAGTACCGTAGAGATCATCTAGTGCATTATATTTTGTTTCCTCGAGGATTGGAATCAAAATCGAACATCGAATCTTTACTCAGAATGTTTGTTTGGGGTTAGAAACTCTAAGTGGGCATTGGAAAATTTTACGGTGAAATATCTTTTATGAAAGGATCAATCAGGGCTAAAAGTCTCGCTCAAACCTTTTGGGATGGATGCCAAATTCATAAATGGATGAGGGACTTTGGACTTCACTCAAATATGTCTCAATAGGAATTAAGAACCTAAAGGGATGTATAGGCAATAGAGTGATCAGGCTTTTAGGATTTTTGGGGTCTTTTTAACTTTGAGGACTTGGAAATTTTGGGGTTCGATATTTCAGGGGAAAAAAGACCTTTTGAACTTGGTTCCAAAATCCTTTCTGGATCCAAAGTCCCGAAAAGATATTTTATTATCTTTCCAATTTTTTAAATTTTTAAATTTTTAAATTTTTAAATTTTTGGATTTTAAATATTAATTTTTTCATTTTTTTAAAAATTTAAAACCTAAGATCTACAAACGAACATGAAAAACACGGAGAAAAAAAATAAAAAGGAAAGAAAGAAAAGAGCGAGATTGGGGATCCAGGAGGTAAATAAATTTTGGAACCAAAATAGAAAGGTCAAAAATCCATTCAGAACTTCAAACTCTAATCGAATCCTTGAAGGGAGAAAAAAAAAAGGTCAAAAGCAAAAACTAAAATCAGACTTCGGCCCACCCTAAGATGAAATCTCAAAGTGTAAAAGTTGATTCAATTCGCAATGCCCAATAAGGAGAGGAGGAGTTAGGATCGGGGTTCCAGGAGAACTCAAACTTTTGGAAAATTCTAAAATCTTTCTAGAGTTCTGAAACCCAAAAAATAAGAGACAAGTCAAGATCAAAGATCTAGTAGGAACTTAAACTTTTGGGAAAAAGTACAAAAACCTTCTAGATTTCTTAAACCTGAAAAAGAAGACTGAAAATAGCTCAGGGAAGTAAAATCCCCTAGGACTAGAAAAAAAGAAAAGAAAGGAAAAAGCAAGGATCGAGATCATGGGAGAAAAACAAAATTTGGGATAAAATCTTAATGTCCCTCTAGGACCCGTGACTCTATCGGGACACGAAAATAAAAACCATGATCAGGACCCAAAAAGAACCCACAGACCCATGATTTCGGGGTTTCAAAGAATTCTGTGACAAGACCAAAAAAGGGAAAAAATACAAGGCAAAGATCAAAAAAATGAAGGAAATGGAGAAAATACCAAAGAGGAAAAGACAATAAAAAATAAAACAACAAAAAATCAACTAAAGGAGAAGAAAGGGAGTCCTCGGCTTGTACAAGCAAAAAGTTGGGGGGGTGTATGCAGAGCATAACACACACAACTACCAAGTTTCATCATAACACTATGTAGTTGCTACCACAACACTACCAGACATGCAACGCCACCCTAGGGCCACCATAAAGCCACTAGAGCCTATGGAATACTCCTAAAAGGGGTTTTTTTCTTTTTTGCATAACTTAAGCATATGAAGTTATATTTTCAACTTCTTATAGGGGTTAAAAACTCTTTTTGAGAACTTTGCCATGGTATTGGAATTTTTTGTGATTGTGATATGTTTGAATGTAATTACAATATGAACCTCCTTATTTATTATACTTTTTGATAGGACATATCTTTCATCCAAGATATCAAAACGAAGAATTTTTTTTAAATTATCAAAAAAATGCAAGGATTTTGATTTTAGCATAAAAAATTTAGTTTGGGTAGCTTATTTTTTCAAAATTTGTAAAGTTATAGTGTGTTATAAATTATTTATTCAAACTTTATTTTTGTATAATTTTGTACTACAAACACCTAAATTTGTTTTGGCGGGGAGGAATGCTCTACTTTCAACAATCTCCTATTATGGGGAGTTAAGGCATACTTTTAGTGCCCATTTATATCTTTAGTGTAGTTCATAATGACTCTAACTAAGAGAAAATAACCTTTAATTCATAACAATTTAAGGAAAAATCAACTTCAAGTTATGAGAATCTCTCCCACTTGAAGATCAACAATTCACTCCCTCTTCCAAATCAAGTGAGCCTCCCTCCATGATAAAGAAAAAAATAAGGTATAAGTACATATTTTATGATAAATGGGACATATTGAGTCTCATTGTATTATGTCATAGTCCCATTTTTAGACACTTTTAAGAACTCTACAATAATATTTATTTGTAAACACACTAAGATTAAGTTCAAAATAATATTGTGTGTTCCTTTGGGGGGATTTTGCAAATAATAAAGTGTATTTTTGTATTCGCACTATTTTATAATTTTCCATGGGGGATTGCGTATGTGCCTAGTTATTTTTCATCACAACTTTATCTGGTGAGTTCCTCCACGCAACAAAGAATTTAACATTCTAGTCTCATGCATTTGTGTCTTGTTATTGCACACCCTTTTCAATTGCATGTACATGATATTGTAGTTGTTGTTTTTTTTCATTCCTTTGCACTACATTGTCAATGGATCTACCAATACCTCTCCCTTGTTAGCATTATGGGGGGTATCATCACATGATTATGTTAATGCTTCTTTGTTTAATGGAGCAATGGAGGTAACCATCAACTTTTCAATTGACCAATATTTGTGAGATTGGTACTTATGTAGAGCACCACATGCACATACAGTAGTGTTGACCAATATATTTATGTCTCTCTAATTGTAGTATCATCAATATTTAACTTAATATATTGTTTTTGGTGGCATTTGTGCATATGAGGTTGAGTAGTGTAATTGAGGACACTTGTGCAATCTTTTGTGCCTCTCTTATTCATATCTACATTCATTGTAGAGTTCTTTGATTCTAGAATAAACTAGATCTTCTTTGTCAGGTTTTATAAGTTTTATGTGCTATAGGATTTTTTCATGTTCCTATATTTTAGGGACACTTTTTGAGGAGGTTTATTAAACCTTCTCTTTCTCTCTTTTGGGGAGGAGTTTTTTTCTATAAGATTTCTTCATTTTCTCTATTTGGAAGAGACTTTATTGACATGATTACTAATCAAACCTTGGTGTTGGACTCACTTTTTTAGTCTTTAGCTTTCTTCCTAAGTATCACTTTAGTGTTAGTATGAAAAATGTCTTACCTCTTTAGCTTGACTAGGTCTTATTCACACTACACTTTATCTCACTTAGAGAGACATTTATTTTTATCTCACCTAATGTAGACTCTACATGTTTCCTCACACTTATCCCAAGTGTGTCCACATGTGTATCACCTTTAAAGGGGTAGTCAAAATTCTAATCCTACCTTCCCACCTGCTTATCTTGAAATCATTTGCAAGGCATCTTTGTAAATTTTAGAACACATGTATGATAATATTGTTATTGATGCAAGGGAATCACGATTGAGAGAGTAGACCCACATTGGAGAGGAAGAAAATGCAGTTATGAAAAGATAGTTATTGGAAAAGATTGGAAATAGAAATGGGCACAGAAAAAGGAGGAGAACGTGGGCATAGAGAACAAAGGATCGATGGTTTAAAGAGGATGGATATTAGGCAGTTAAGGGCCGACGTAGGAAGGAAGCAAAGGGAGTTACCATATTCAGTTAGCAAGAGAGTTTTAGCATTTTGGATGATTTTTTTTTGTGGCTGCCAAATAAAGAAGCCAGTCTGCATAAGAGTGAGAAGGCAGCGTATTAATGGGAGGTTGCAAAGATTTGATAGGTGGGACAAGAAGGAGAGAAAGAAGTTAGTGCAAGGAGTAAAAAGGAGGTTGCACCAAGGTTGAACACCATAAAGAAAGGTGCCCTCAATTCAAGGTAACAAATACAAGGAGAGGCCACACTTCAAGAAGGGAGTTGAGCCTTGGCAGAGTAAAAGGATCAAATAAAATGCAGAGGTCAATTTGAACAGTAGGAAGTGTGAAAGACACCTGTTAGAAGATTAATCTTTACTTGGTAAAGGTTATTCTTTAATTGTAATTTTTTTATTAACTTGTAGGAATATTCCAAAGGAATCCCTACAAGTCTTTTATCTTTTTGTCATCTCACACATGTGTGAGGATGGCTTATTTTTTAATTCCTTTATTAAGGAATATTTGTAACCATCTCCTTAAGAGGTGACACTCTGCACACACATAGATGAATGGTGGAATTCATTGAGTTGGGAGTTACATTCTAACTCCTCATTCTCACCTCTACTTATTGAGGTGCCTCTCCTCTCATTCTTTAAGACTCATGCAAGCAAGCTAAGGCTGAAGCTCTCTCTCTTTGTATTATTCTTTAGGCATTATGCCTCCATTCATAATATTGGGGTTTTTTCTTGTTTTTTCCCCTTAACAAATTCTTGTGTCTCTCTTGCTTTGGTGGTGCTTGGTTTGGCTACTTCAACTTATTTGGTAATCTCTTTCCTTCAAACAATTGCTCTTTATTAGTACTTTCCATTGCTCTTTTTTTATTTCCTTTCATGGTATCAGAGCTTGGTATTACTAATATCTTTTGAGCTACATTGTTGAAGGTTTACCAGATTTTTTAGCACACCATTGGAGACACTCTCAAGGAGGAGAAGAAGAGCAAGTGTCTAATCTTGGTTGTTTTTTGTCTTCTAACTCTTGTGCAGGATTTCTTATCTAAAAATTTCTAAGTTTTTCAAATTTCAAATCTATGCAATATATTTTACATGCATGTTTTATTTTTGCATAAAAATTTAAAAACCCTCTAATAAAAGGGTTATTTTTTCAAAAAAAATTAAAAACAATTCATTAATTCTGTATAAATTTTTTTTTGAATATTAGGCTAAATCTCTAAAAAGAAAAATTACTTTATTTTACATTTTGTCAAAAAAAAATCAATTTTTTTTAGGGATCTAACCCTAGTTCAAATACTCTTTTTAAAAAAAAAACTAATCTGCTTTTTAAAAATCTGTAGAAAAAATCTGCATGTTATTATTTGCATGTTGAAATTTAAAAAAAAAATGAAAAAATCTGCATGTTATTATTTGCATGTTGAAATTTCTTTAAAAAATCTGTAGAAAAAATCTGCATGTTATTATTTGCATGTTGAAATTTCTTTTGGGCTTTTTTAGAATTTTTAATTCTTAAATCTCAAAAAAATCTTAAACCCTAACTTTTTTGACAGGAATTTTATTTCAAAATAGTATTCAAAGTTTTTTTTATAAATAATAATAATACAAAAAAAAAAAAACTTCTCTTCAGGCTTTGGTTCATTCCTTGGCCATTGCCTTTCTTTCCTTTGTTGCAGCCTTCCTCTGGTGATTCCAGTGACCTCTACAATCCGTAGCCCTCTGTTGCTCCTCAGCCCTGCTCACAACTCTTACCGTTCATTGTACATCCCAACTTTAAAGCCAAACCCTCGCCTCCCCTGCATTTCACATTCTCTTTCTAAAACATTTCTGCCGTCATTTTGCTTTACCCGCCCATTACCTTTAATACTCTTTTTCAAAGTTATCTTTAAAAAATCTTTGCCCGCTTTTTACTATTTTTAAAGTGATGTTAACAAAAGTTTTAAAATAAGAAGGAAATTTTTAAGCTACGTAGATTTCTAATAAGTCTTTATAAAGTTTTTATATATTTTACTTTTAAATAAAATCTTTAAAGGTTTTTTCCCATGCCTTTTTTTAAGGGCATAAGAAGTTAAGGCCTTTTAACTAATTCTTTTAAGAATTAGTTATATAGTAATTTTATTTTATTTTTAAATTAAGTTTTTTTAATATTAAATATTAATTAATTATTTATTTTTAGATATTTATTTTGTAATATCAAATCAATATTGTTTTTTATTAAAGAGTGTTTTTAGTAATTTGTTTCAATTTTTAAAGAAGTTTTTTTTCTAAGTGAATTTAATTTAAGGGGGCCTATTTTTTTAAGAGGTTAATTGTAGTTAAAAAGGACTCATTTTTTTTTTGTTAAGCTTAATTAGTGTTATTTCCTTTCTCAAATTGTAAAGTATTTCTTTTAGTAAGATTTTTGTGCACTTAAATATTTTACAATGTCAACTTTAATTCCTGAAATTAAATTAACTAGTTCTAACTATCATTCTTGGAAAACTCATATTTCTTTTATTTTTCGTTTTAAACATCTTTTGGATGTAGCAACAGATCCTAAATCTAAACCAGGTTCATATGCATCCAAAGATGAAATCGAAAAATGGAATCTCAAAAATGAGGAAGCCCTTGGCCTCATAGGTATCTCCATGTCACCCAAATTTTATGTTCATATTGGGACATGCACAACTGCCTATGAAGCATGGGACAAACTCAAAACAATTTATGATAGTATAAATGAATCAAGAAAAATTCAAATTCAAGATCAACTTGAAGATTTGAGGTATTCTGATTTTAAATCTATGGATGAATTTTTATTGAGATTTGATGCTTTAAATAGTCAATTGGATGGTTTAGGAGTTAAATTAGATAATCTTAGATTAATTCATCTTATTCTTAAAAGGTGTCTTCCTAGACAATTTCAACAATTCATTACTAATATTCATGCTCAATTAGCTATTCCTTCTTTAGCTAAACAATTAACTTATGATATTTTTCGTGATTTATTAAGACAAGAAGTGGCTAAGTTAATTCAGTTTGGTACTCTTAAGTCTAATGAACATGCTTTCTTATCTAATCATAAGCAAAATTTTAAACCTCATTATAAACAACAACATTATAATTCCAAACCTCATTATAATAATGGCAATGATCCTAGAAAGTTTAACTCTTCTAAGAAACCACATTGCACTTATTGTAATAAGGATGGTCATTGGCAAAACACTTGTTTTAAAAAGCAAAATGAGAAAAAGCCTATGAAGCAAAATAATCAACAACAAAATAGACCTAATAATAATAAGTTTCAAAATAATGCAAATCAATCTAGACGTGCTTTTACTTGTAGTTCTAATGTTTCTCAACCTCTTGAATGGGTTATTGATTCAGGGCATCTCAACATGTTACTTCACATAAATAAGTTTTTGAGTCTATGCAACCTGATATATCAAATGTTCCTCTTCAACTTGCTAATAATCATACTTGTAAAGTAGAAGCAATTGGAGATGTGAATGTTCCTAATGGTAAATTGCATGATGTTTTATATGTTCCTGAATTAAAGACTAACTTGCTTTCAGTTGCTAAGCTTTGCCAAGATTATAAAATTGAATTTTACAAAGATATGTGCTATGTTATTGATCCAAAACAAAACAAGGTCATTGCTAATGCTAAATTAGACAATGATAATTTGTTCAAATTTTATGAGTTTGCTCAATCTAGATGCTCTTTAATATCTACCATTGATTTCAATGTTTGGCATGAAAGACTTGGTCATATAAATGCTAACAATATTGCTTTAATGCAAAAGCTTAATATGGTAGATGGATTGCCTAGTATTGTTCCATCTAAAATTGTATGCACAGGATGCATGAGTGGTAAGATGCATAGGGAGCCCTTTCCACATGGTCAATCATGGAGGGCAACTCATAAGTTGCACCTAGTTCATAGTGACCTTTTGGGACCCATGGAGAATAACTCCATCCAAGGATCAAGGTATGCACTTACTTTTGTTGATGATTTTTCTAGAAGAACTTGGATCTATTTTCTTCATAGTAAGGATCAAGTTCTTGATATATTTTCTGAATTTCATAAATTTGTTGAAAGGCAATCTGGTTTTAAACTTAAAATTCTTAGAACTGATAATGGTAAAGAATATGTGAACAATGCTTTTAATAGTTATTTGAAATCATTTGGTATTAAGCATGAGCTAACTATTCCCTATACACCTCAACAAAATGGTGTAGCGGAAAGGAAGCATAGAACTATTGTTGAAATGGCTAGATGTATGTTACATGCTAAAAATATGTCTTATAAATTTTGGGCAGAAGCTATGTTTTGTGCTACTTACATTATTAATAGGACTCCTACTAAAGCTTTAAAGGATATAACTCCTGAAGAAGCTTGGTCTGGTAGGAAGCCCAATCTTAAGCATTTAAGGATTTTTGGTTCAATTGCTTATGTTCACAAACCTAAACAAAAGAGGCAAAAATTAGATGCTAAATCTTCTTATCATATTTTTGTTGGTTATGATGAACATTCTAAAGCTTATAGAGTTTATAATCCTCTTACTAACAAAGTTAAAGTTGCTAGAGATGTATGCATTGCTGAAAATGGTGTTCATGATTGTTCTAAAGTGCATAATATTGATTCTTCTCAAAATAAAGTTATTGTTGTGGAGGATAATCCTCAAGTTGAAACTCCTCTTAACCCTCCTAATGCATCTCTTACTCATAGTGATAGTGATGATGAAAATGTTGAAATCTCTACTCATGATTCTTCTTCTAGTGATGATACTCCTACATCTAAAAGAATGCCAAAATGGTTTAAAAATTTGTTGCAAGAAAGTGAGGATTATTTAGCTAAAAATCCACCTAAAAGAAGAAAGGCAAATTATTGTAATCATGCTTTGATGTCTAACATTATGAATTCAAATGATCCTCAAACTTATGAACAAGCTAAAGATCAACCTCATTGGCAAAAGGCTATGCAAGAAGAATATGATACTTTAATTGCTAATAATACTTGGGATTTAGTTCAATTACCTCAAGGTAAGAATCTTGTTTCATGCAAATGGTTGTATAAAACTAAGGTTAATGCAAATAATGAAGTTAGCAAGTTTAAAGCTAGATTAGTTGCTAGGGGCTTCTCTCAAGTTGAAGGATTAGATTATAATGAAACATTTGCTCCAGTAGCTAAGATGCCAACCATTAAATTAGTTCTTGCTTTAGCTTCTCATATGCATTGGCCTATTCATCAAATGGATGTTAAAAGTGCATTTTTAAATGGTGATTTACATGAAGAAATTTATATGTCTCAACCTTTGGGTTTCATTAAGGAAGGTAATGAAAATCTTGTTTGCAAATTGAAGAAGTCAATATATGGTTTAAAGCAATCTCCTAGAGAATGGTATTCAAAGATCAATGCTTTCTTTTTATCTCAAGGTTTCATTAGAAGTAAAAATGATCCAAATTTATATATTAAGCATAGTGAAGATGATATTGTGATTATTATTTTATATGTTGATGATTTAATTATTACTTCTAGTTCTAACAATTTGATTCGTGATGTTAAGTCTCAACTCAATCAACAATTTCAAATGACTGATTTAGGCCTATTACATTATTTTTTGGGTATGCAAATTTAGAAAACACCTAAAGGTATTTTTATTTCTCAACATAAATATGCTCAAGATCTCTTAGATAGATTTAAAATGAATGATGCAAAGTTTGTTTCTACTCCTTGTGAATTCGGAACTAAATTAATGGTTGATATGGAAACTCCTTTTGTTGATCCTACTTTATATAGGCAATTAGTAGGAAGTTTAAATTATCTAACTCTTACTAGACCTGATATTTCTTATAGTGTTGGATTGGTTTCTAGATTTATGTCTAAACCACAACAAACTCATTTTAAAGTTGCAAAAAGAATTTTAAGATATGTTAAAGGTACTCTTAATCTTGGTCTTTTTTATGATGCAAATTGTGATTTTTCTTTAAAGGGTTATACTGATTCAGATTTAGGAGGTGATCCCAATGATGGGAGATCCACTTGTGGTTATTGTTTCTTTGTTGGATCAGGTGCAATCTCATGGAATAGTAAGAAACAACAATCTACTTCTCTTTGTTCTACAGAAGCTGAATATAAAGGTTGTACAAATGCATCTAAAGAAGCATTATGGTTAAGAAGATTACTTGAAGACTTGGGTCTACCTCCAAAGGATCCTACTCCTTTATATTGTGATAATCAAAGTGCTATTGCTTTGGAAAAGAATCCAATTTTTCATGCAAGGACCAAGCACATTGCTCTTCAACATCATTTCATTAGAGAGCAAATTGAAGACATGCAAATTTCTCTTTTGTATTGTAAAGGTGAAGATCAAGTTGCAGATATTCTCACCAAAGCTCTTTGTAAAGATAAATTTCTCTTCCATTGTAAAAATCTTGGATTACAACCCATTGAAGGGTTTGATGTAACTTCCCCAAGTAAAGCTTAAGGGGGGATGTTAGAAGATTAATCTTTACTTGGTAAAGGTTATTCTTTAATTGTAATTTTTTATTAACTTGTAGGAATATTCCAAAGGAATCCCTACAAGTCTTTTGTCTTTTTGTCATCTCACACATGTGTGAGGATGGCTTATTTTTTAATTCCTTTATTAAGGAATATTTGTAACCACCTCCTTAAGAGGTGACACTTTGCACACAAATAGATGAATGGTGCCATTCATTGAGTTGGGAGTTACATTCTAGCTCCTCATTCTCACCTCTACTTATTGAGGTGCCTCTCCTCTCATTCTTTAAGACTCATGCAAGCAAGCTAAGGCTAAAGCTCTCTCTCTTTGTATTATTCTTTAGGCATTTTGCCTCCATTCATAATATTGGGGTTTTTTCTTGTTTTTTCCCCTTAACAAATTTGTGTGTCTCTCTTGCTTTGGTGTTGCTTGGTTTGGCTACTTCAACTTATTTGGTAATCTCTTTCCTTCAAACAATTGCTCTTTATTAGTACTTTCCATTGCTCTTTTTTATTTCCTTTCAACACCTAAAGCAGCTAAAATGTGGGTGCAATTTTAGAACTGGATGTGACCTCCATCAAAGCATACCAGAAAAGAAGACGTAGTTTCAATTGTTCCGGTAGATTCCTATAAAATATGGATACACAGACAATAGGTATGTGAATTGTTTGTGGTAGAAGAAGCATAAACCAGATATTTAAATTGTTTTGATAGAATGTCGTAAAGAAATTACATCTCGTGGAATACAATAATTGAGGGTGCACAAGAAACTTGTTGAAGAAGAGTCAGAAACTTCCAAGAAGATTTGATTCATAGTTATAAAGCCCAATTCCATTAGTAATACTCGATTGGTCATGTATAAAAAAATGTGAAGTCTCAGACGAAGCATGTAAATTGTTTTGCAGAGCACTCCAAAGAGATGTTCACATAGAATATAATGATTGCAGATGGTCATGTAAAATATTTGTTTTAAAGTTGTTAGAAACTTCTAATCAAATTAATGATGCAAATCCTGCTACCTTTGCAACATTAGAGCCTTTGGAACATCATATGTGAGAGATGTATAATCGAACTGAGCCATCATCATTTTGGTCTCAGAGCATGGTGAGTCTGAGAATGTGACATTGTTTGTCATCAGTTATCTTGCATACTTTTTTATTGAATGGTTTGATCTTACAAATTAATCTCGGCTACTCCAACCTTTGATATATCTAAAGGTACATGAGGCCCAAGTCCATGATACAAAGGTTTTGTTCAATGGCATGGCCTGAGAAGAATAAACTTCACATATTTCATTGGAAACCTATATGGGGAATCCAACTTAGGAAAAATTTCCAACTCCTCCAAGGAATTTACATAGTCCATTGAAACAAAGGGTTTGGTCCTAAAAAAAGGAATAATTGATTTTGATTTTGGGGATCACACATTACAAGAGAGGAGTATATGTAAAATATACTTGGGTGACACAAGTGATCAGATTTATTTTGATTCTCAATAACACATAAGTGGAAGAGAAGAGTATACATATTAGCAAATGAATTGGCTTCTTTGATTATAACTCTAATATTAACTCCATTACCCTTGGTGCATTGGGCCAATACCGCTAATAGCTCCAAAAATGTCACAATTGTATTTGTGACTTTCCTTTGAATTTTAGAGGTGCAGCTCCCTTGTGTGATTAGATTAATTATGGGTATGCTTTTAACCAGAAAGTAGGAAAGGCAACAAACACTAATTCATAAAAATGAAGTTAATGTGAGCAGATCAAAGAGACCATTAACCATTAAGCACAAAGAAAAACAATTAATAATCATTAGAAAGAGAAATATAAATCTATCACAATTGTGATAAACGAATACGATGCAGCAGAGGATGCCTCAAACAGAAAACGTGCTCAAATTATGCACATGACTCACAAATTGGTATGATCAACACCATATTCAAGACTCACAACTCACAGATTGTGATTTATCGCAAATAGGAATAATTTTAGAGAAAAGAAAATAGAAATTGTTCCTCTTTCTCTGTTACAACACAATGCACTTGAGAAAATTTGGACCCTTTCAAAGTCATTACTATCTCACATATAGGGAAGCAACTTTCCTAATCTTGACGGTTATCAAACTGGTTACCAAGTATAGTGGTAGTTTCTTGCTAGCTAATCGCCCACCCTGGAAACCAATCACATTAATGTTCAAGGCTAATTATCATTATATCTTCCACTAATACATTCTTCAACAGTCACCCAAACATTTCTTGATCAGAATCTTGCCCCATGGTAATTGAATTCATAATTGGTGTAGTCCTTTTAGTTACCAAGTCCTAATGAATTCCAACTCAAATATGCTTCTCTTTATTTCTATAAATTCATTGAAAATAGTCATTTTTAACCAACTCAAACGACAACCTAAAAATGGCTAGTGCACAGAGCGATGGTGTTTTGATGAATGACTTCATTGCAATTGAAGAATTCGAGTGTAGCCCTTTCTGCAGGCTATTGTCAGATCAGCTAAGGGAGGTCTTTACCATTCAAAGCGAAGTAGAGGAAGAAGTGTCGCATGATATCTTAGGAGAGAGATTCTTGAATTAGTTTCATGTGCATAACCATGAACTCTTGGGGTATTTTACTTACAATGTGGTTTGTACTTTCAGGCAACATGATTGGGGAAGGAGGGCAGTGAAACGCCTAGTTAAACTCCTCCGCCAAATTTTATCAAAAACACCTCTAGAAATAGAGGCCCTCCAAATATAGTGGTGCTGGGAGAAAAAAAAATCCTCCAGGTAGGCATGTGACATTTATTTGCAAAATTAATTGCCTTTTTATTTTTTTAAAAGAAAAAAAGGACAGAAAAAAACTTTATATATATATATATATATAAAATTAAAAACTTAAAAAAAAAAATTGGGCAGCGAGGTGGGGTGGGCGGGCGGAGCCCACCCTACACCACCCATGGGCGGGGTGCCCGAGGGGTGTCATCGCCTGCCATTAGTAGAAGGCAATACCCACTAGGTACCCTTCCCACTTGGGGGCAGGGCTTGAGGCCTGTCACCCCTGTCATGGCAGGGGGCAGCAAGTACCTCGAGTACCTGTACCCAAAATTTTGATTTGATTTTTTTTAATATAAATTTTAAAAAAGAAAAGAACCTGTGTGCCTTGTAAAAATGCTTTTTCAATATTTTTTTTTTCTTTTTTGAAAAATGTTTTTGTGTGTAGGAAAAAAATATATATCTTTTAAAAAAAATTCACCTCAATTCGTGTGTTGGGGAGGCCGTATGACTTCCCTGGCAAAAAAAAATTGCCTCATAATTTGACAGGTGATCTTAAGGTTTTTGGGCCTTCTAAACGTGATGGTGACATTTGTTTCATGCCAAAATGCACTGAAATTGCAGCTACCCTCTGAATCTGGAAACAAAGCATCCACTTCAAACCTTCGTAGATTTGGCGTCAAGAATCGAAATTAGGCAAAACAAAAGCCAAATTTGACTTTCTTGACAGCTTTGAATCCAACGGCGAGGTCCTTTTTCACACAAAAATGCACCGAAAAAATTCCCACATCCAAAATTTGTAAAAAAAGAAAAGGGGATTCAGATCTGAAGCCTATAACCCTCGTTGAAGAAAGAAAATCTCATAAATCAAGAAGGGGTTCACTGAATCCACACTTTGATACCATGTTAGAATTGTGAAACAAGCACAAAACCATGAGCCACAAGATCAAAAAACAAACAAATACACCTTCCACGCAAGAGATCTACAAACAATATATGCAATATTCCTCAACAAGAAAAAGCTATAGAAGCAAGAGACTCTCAAGAAGTTATGAAAGCTCAAGATAATTACAATGAGGGTTGAGTGATTATAAGAGCGAAACCATAAATGAGAAAGGGATTAGATCATGACAAGTGTCAACATCACATGAGATGAGACATAATCATCTAATAATAGCTCAACTAATAAAAGCATAAAACACTCCTAAGTTTAGCTTAAGTGCATGAGAATAAATTGGACTAATAATCAGTTAAAGATTAATTAATTATTAGCTAATGCATGATTACTCTAATATTATTCACCCCAAGTGAGACATGCTCCAGCATCGCAATTTATTTTTGTCGATCCTTCTATGGTTGATATGATTCCTTGTAACCCTTGCAAAGAAAATCAGTTACCAAAATATTTTTGCATCCTGAAATTTTAATTTTTTACTTTTGAAATTTTAGATTGTGAAATTTTGAACATGATGAATGCAGAAAATGAAGATCCTTTTACCAAGGATAAAACGGCAGTAAACTCTGAGTATCAAACAATGCACTAGTTTACAATTTGATGTCAATGAGCAAATTTAGGTTAGAGATGGGAAAGAAGTGGTGAATTGGTGTGTAAATTCAAATCCTGTATTTGTTTTTGATGAGCCATTTAAAGTGCAGAATAATTCGCTATTTGAAGGATCAAATTTTTGTCTTGAAGATGAAGTGGCGGGTGAGTTGTTTATAAGGATGATGAATTGACAAAAGATGGGAACATAGTGGATTCGAAGGAACACAATGATAATGAAATGGTAATTTATGGGGTAGGAAATCATGGTGTTTCAATTATACAAGAAAATTTATATCCTTTGCATGAACAAGAATTTATTCAGATGTTCGCATCATGGGAAGAGATTGGATGCAATAAGGATGACATAATGCAAGGCCATTTTCCTCAAAAATAAAAGGTGTATGATGAGTAGTGATTGTTCAAGAATACGTTGTGAAATTTTGTTCAACTACGCCAATGTTCTATGGGTGATCCAAATCTTCGCTATTCTTCAAGTGTTGCATGAGAAGATAAACTTTTTCTAGTCTGGCTCATTCTTTTCCCAACCAGTTAATGGCTTCGTATGAATAATCTTACCTCCTTTCTTCTTGGTAGGTTTCACCCTACCTTGTACATATCCCTTTTTGGTGTTTCATTTTTGTTGTGCCTGGTTTTGATTTGGGGTTTGCCTTTCTTTTTGCTTATTTTTCTTATTTTCGTTTGGTTCCTCTCCTCTTCATGACTTTGTGCCCAATGGATACAACACTGGTTTTGAGCATATTTATGGGTTCCTTGCTACATCATTTTTATTCCTTGTCCCAATTAGAGTCACTATTACTTCGATTTTGATCATTTCCCTTAAAAGTCTTTGCCCCTATTCTAAATTTTGCTTAGACTCAGTTGTGGCAGTTTTTCGTCAGGTTTTGCTAACCTTAGTAGGAGTTGCTCAAGTTATCCTAACTCCTTCTTACACTGCTTTCCCTTTAAAACTTATTCCTTATCTTACGTGGGTGGTAGGTTGTTGAGTTTTAATAACTTTTTGAAATATCGAAATGTTTTGTAAAGCCTAGTGCCTTACGGTTCTAAGTACTGGAGGTCCATACCTAACGTACTGTAACTCTCTTAAAAGTCCACTAGCGAGGGAAAGATGAAGGATTCTCTAGCATTGACAAGGTTTATGATAAGTCTAGAAACCATTGGCGGTTCCTGCTAGGGTTTTGTGAACCCCTTATTCTATCAAATTAAAGAGTGCAGTTCTCAAATGGGAAAAGGCGATAAAGTGCAAGTTTTTCTAACTTCAATAGCTTCCAAGGAAGTTTTTAGAACTATCAAAATGAGCACTAATAATGCAAAACTAACATGGTAAAAATACAAAGTGCTCATATATAGGGAAAACAACACAAGTAAATACCATTATCAGATGCAGATTGAAGCATATAAACAATCAAAAAGAAAAGAACACCCAAGTATCAAAAATATTATATTGTATTATCATATAATTAGTGTTTACAAAATTTGATAATGTGTATTACAAAATTGGGGTTTCCAAAACAAGCATTGACAGGTACATAAAACAAACATTAGCACACAAATTCCCTCCACCACCTCCTAGAGACGCTCAATTTGGGATGGTGACAACAAGTTCTCATGAGATTGCAAGAATTGAGCAAACAGTCCCATATCATTTCACACCAGCCTCATGCAAAGGAGAGTGACTGCTTCTTCAGTAGCCTCATGTTGGGTTGTAGTTTCAATGTAGATGACATCTCCCAGAAGTCCAGTCTTGGGTAAGTTACTGAGCCCTCCAATGGCAACGTCCACTCTATGCAAGTTTGCACCTCAACTTCTAGAGGCCATTTCTCGGCCATACAGTGGGATTTTTCAGTGCAATTTTTTTTGAAACGGGGTAGAATTTCGAGCTCTTCATAGTGGTGTAGGTATTTTCTAGTTTGAGCTTCTGGTTTTTTCCATAATTCTATTTTCTCAGTGTTGTTGTTCAATTCTCGTTTTGGAGACTTCGACAGGCCATATCTTCTACATCCGGACACATTTTTGGGTGTCATTTTTTTTGTAAGTGCATGTTTTTTCATGTACTTCATCATGGTGCTACTAGTTTCCTCTTTTTTTGTAAGATAATTGTATTTTCAGCATGTTTTCTTTTTTTTGGACAATATGGGCTCCCATTGTATGCACTTCTTATTATGTAGATGCATTGAGATAAAGTGCCATAGCAGGTGTATCTTTTATGGGATCTTGCACATAACTTTGTACCTTATTGTAATCACACTATGCTATAAAGTGCCATGGGGGGTTTGATGTTTTTCCTTTGTTTGCAATCATACCTTTTTCAAGTGAGTGTCCCTTCCATGACAACAACCTCATGTGCGTGTGACTTTTGTTTTCACACCTTTTATATGTGTTGGTACTTTCATGTTTGCACATTCAAATGTTCTTGATTCTTCTTCATGCGCTTATTTCTGACATTCAATTTTAGAGTACTTGTCACACCTCTCCCTTTTTAGCATTATGGGGGGTTTCTACTGTTGGTGCTACTACTTCTTTGGTTTTGTGTTGGAGTGAGCTATGTATACAGTATTAGTTCCTATGTACTTTTGGATGTAACATACATCAGTGGCCGGTTACTTGCATTTCGGTGAGATGGATCATTTACCATATGGACACTCTTGCATTCCTATTTCTGGAGCTTCTTGTTTTGGCATTACAACAGTCATTCTTCGACAGTGTTTGCATCTTCTTCACGCTTCAGTGGTGTTATTTTTTCTCATCCTTTGTTCCTATCTTTTGGGAAAACATTGTCTTGTTTGGAGGCTTCTTCAGTCCTTCACTTGGCTTTCATCTCTTTTTGGAGTAGAGTTTTTCCCATGAGGTTTTCTCTATTTCTCTGCATTATAGAGATCTTATGTTTGTACATGGGTACCTTATTTGGCCTTGTTTGTCGAGACCCATCATGCATTCTTTTTTAGGGTTTTTAGCTACCCCCTAAGTTCATCTTAAGGGTTGGTGTTAGAGTAATCATGCATTATCCAATAATTAATTAATCTTTAATTGATTATTAATCTAATTTATTATCATGCACTTAAGCTAAACTTAGGAGTGTTTTATGCTTTTATTAGTTGAGCTATTATTAGATCATTATGTCTCATCTCATGTGATATTGACACTTGTCATGATCTAATCCCTTTCTCATTTAGGGTTTTGCTCTTATAAGCACTCAACCCTCATTGTAATTATCTTGAGCTTTCATATCTTCTTGAGAGTCTCTTGCTTCTATAGCTTTTTCTTGTTGAGGAATATTGCATATATCATTTGCAGATCTCTTGCATGGAAGGTGTATTTGTTTGTTGTTTGATCATGTGGCTCGTGGTTTTGTGCTTGTTTCACAATTCTAACAAATAATCCTCATCTTCACTTGATGAACTGAGGTATTCTTCCATTCCAATAGTATTTAAACTATACACCTGAGAATTCCAAACTTGGTTTATATTCTTTCCATTTTCTTTTTTATCATTTTGAAAATGTGAAGAACTCAAAACCGTTAGATTATTTTTTTCTGCAATAGGGTGAGGTTGATTATGAATGTACTGAGAATTTGAAAAATTGTAAACCAACGGTTCATGAACAGAAACATTCCCCCTAGCACAATGTTGCTTCCACAACCCCATGGAAATTAAATCATATTCAATGCACACAGCTTCATGTTGGGATTGTTCAATCCCACAAACTTTATCCCTTTTAAGAATAAGTCGAACCTCAGAATTTAAAGCAGAAGTAAATATGTGAAACTAAATTACCTTGCTAGGTTGATCAGGCACTAAGATTCATTGGATCTCTTGATTGAAGTGGTAAAAAAAATCCCTCATAGATTCACCTTCTTCTTTTACAATCTGAAAAAAAAATGAAGTAAAGCAGGAACATTGACAACATCTTTAAATCATCCTAGAAACTTCCTCTATAGAATGCTATAGCCAATTATGTACCCCTTTTCAATCCCCCTAAACCATTCAGTTGCACTTTCTGTCAGGATATTAACAAAAATCTATACAAAAACATCTTCCTCCTGAATTCAAAGGATTCCACTTACAGTGGTCATGGCCAAGATATGTTCTTCGAGGTCTTGCAAGTCTTTACCAAAAAAATTTGGAAAGTGTTTTTTTGATCCATTTGGCAAGTCATTAGATTGAGACAGGGCTAGTGGTCTGATACAATTACCCCAAGGGTTTGAAGCCATTCGTTATTCAAAGTCGCCAACTCCAAAACGGAGTAAGAGGAGGTGAGACCCCTAGGTCAATTCCTAGGTGGCAGTTGAGTTGGAGGAGGGTCCTAGTGTTGATTAGGACATTGATTAGGATGATGAGGTGGATTATCATAGTAAACAAAAAACAGCCATGGGGGATGTCCAACCATGGGATTGGGTGGTCGTTGGGCCCGTTCTTCTTCCAAGTCAAAATTAGCCCTTATATAATCAACGTCACTTCTATACCTCCAAGCAAGTGTATTTAATTGTGAAATGATGTCTTCTTGCTCTGCATGCATCCAATCTAAACCAAGTTGAAGTACAGGAAAAACATTTTCATGTGAGAGTACCATTTTGTTGCATGGCCTAGTAAAAACTCGTTTAAATTATAATTCTCTTTTCCCCAATAGAGTCGCCAAAAATTTGTTAGTGAATGAATTGGCTTATTTGATTATAACTCTAATATTAACTCCATTTCCCACAGTGCACTAGGCTAATACTGCTAACAACTTTGGAAATGTCACAATTGCATTTGTGACTTTCCTCTAAATTTTAGAGGTACATCTCCCTCATCTGATTAGATTAATTATGGGTATGATTTTAACTAGAAAGCAGGAAAGGCAACAAACACTAACTCATAAAAATGAAGTTAATTCAATTAGATCAAAGAGACCATTAACCATTAAGCACAAAAACTTAAGCAATTAATAATCATTACAAAGAGAAATAGAAATCTAGCACAATTGTGATAAATGGATACAATACAACAGAGGACACCTTGCACAGAAAATGCGCTCAAATTACGCACATGACCCACAAATTGGTACGATCAACACCATATTCAAGACTCACAACTCACAAATTGCGATTTATCACAAATAGGAATAATTTTAGAGAAAATAAAATAGAAATTGTTCCTCTTTCTCTATTACAACACAATGCACTTGAGAAAATCAGGACCCTTTCAGAGTCGTTACTATCTCACATATAGGGAAGCAGTTTCACTAATCTTGGCGGTTATCAAAATGGTTACCAAGTATAGCGGTAGTTTCTTGCCAGCTAATCACCCACCCTGGAAACTAATCACATTAATGTTCAAGGCTAATTATGATTATATCTTCCACTAATACATTCTTTGACAGTCACCCAAACGTTTCTTGATCATAATCTTGCCCCATAGCAATTGAATTCATAATTGGTGTAGTTCCCAAGTGCTGCATTAAATGACCATTCCAAGGTAACACATGCTCACACGCGCAGACTGTCAAGACGTAGGTACAACTTGGAAATTTAAATAAGTCCTTGTCGTATCAACATTAATCTCACACCACCTCACACTCCTTTCAGTTTTTAAGTCCTGATGAAATCCAACTTAGATATGCCTCTCTTTTTTTTCTATAAGTTCACTGGAAATATTCATTTTTAACCAACTCAAATGACAACTTGAAAGTGGCGAGTGCACAGAGCAATGGTGTTTTGATGAATAACTTCATTGCAATTGAAGAATTCGAGTGTATCCCTTTCTTTAGGATTTTGTCGGATCAACTGAGGGTGGTCTTTACCATTCAGAGCGAAGTAGAGGAAGAAGTACTGCACGATATCTTGGGAGAGAGATTCTTGAACCAAGTTCATGTGCATAACCATGAACTCTTGGGGCATTTTATTTACAATATGGTTCATACTTCTGGAAGACGTGATTGGGGAAGGAGGATAGTGGAATGCCTTGTTAGGCCTAAGTACCTGCATAGAGTGAACATTGCCACTGGAGGGCTCAGTAACTTCCCTAGGACTAGACTCATGGGAGATGTCATCTTTATTGCAACTACAACCCAGCATGAGGCTACTGAAGAAGCGGTCTCTCTCCTTCATGCAGGGCGGGTCCGAAACGATATGGGACTATTTTCTCAATTCCTATAATCTCACGAGAACCTGCTATGACCGGCCCAAATCGAGCGTCTCCAGGAGGTGGAGGGAATATATGTGTTGATGTTTTTCTTATGTACCTGGCAATGCTTGTTCTAGAAACCCCAATTTTGTAATACGCATTATCAAATTTTGTATACACCAATTATATGACAATACAATATAAGTTTTTTGATGCTTGGGTGTTCTTTTCTCTCTAAGTGTTTATATACTTCAATTTGCATCTGATAATGGTATTTACTTGTATTGTTTTCCCTGTATATGAACACTTTGTATTTTTACCATGTTAGTTTTGCATTATTAGCACTCAATTTGATAGTTCTCAAAACTTCCCTAGAAGCCGCCGAAGTTAGAAAAACCTACACTTTTACTGCCTTTTCCCATTTGAGAAATACACTCTTTAATTCAGTGGAATAAGGAGCTCACAAAACCCTAGCGGGAACTGCCAATGGTTTCTAGACTTATCATAAACCCCACCAATGCTAGAAAATCCTTCATCTTTCCCCTATTAGTGGACTTTTAAGAGTTATAATACATTAGGTATGAGCCGCTAGCACTTAGAACCCTAAGGCACTAGGCTTTACAAAACATTTTGGTATTTCAAAAAGTTATAAAAACTCAACAACCTACCGCCTACATAAGATAATGAATAATTTTTAAAGGGAAAGCAATGTAAGAAGGAGTTAGGATAACTTGAGCGGCGCCCGCTAAGGTTAGCAAAACCTAACGAAAAACTGCCACAACTGAGACTAAGCAAAACTTAGAATAAGGGCAGAGATTTTTAAGGGTGATGACCAAAATCAAAGTAACAATACATAAGCCCAACCACACAAACATGCATACACAAAGAAAAAACTAAAATTTGATTTGAAACTCAAGCTTTGAGAAGAAAAATTATAAAACAAACATTTATAATTTGATTTTTTTTATCTTGGAAAAATGAAAAACTTGCATAAAGAGATTTGAATTATGTAAGCATCAATATAAAACACTACAAGTCAAGATTTATCAAGACAAAATCAAAGAAATCCAAAAATAACATTTATTGAACATAGAAGCTAAAAGATATTATATTTATGTCTATTGTTTAGATTTATTAATTTGGTTTTTCTCTTCCCTTTCTTTCATTATGCTTGTCTCCTTCAGTTTCCTAGTCCTCATCTTAATTTATTAAGGTTTAGTGTTTTCCTATTTTCATTAATTCTTTGATTTTTTAGTCCAATTTGAGTTTGGTGTCCTCTATCCCTCTCAACCCCCCAACCCCCTCTCTTCCCACCTCACCTATTTATCTTCCCAAGTCTATTATCCCATTCTATTATTCTTCTCTCTAGTTACGTGCATAATATCCTGATGATGGATCATGGAGTTTGATCTGAAACGTTGATTCATAAAAATGCACACAGTTTCAATCCAAAAAATCAGTTCAATTTAGCTAAAAGATAGTCATAGATGTCACATATTAAACAAAGAAACTACAAATTAAACATAGATGCCAAAACTATAAAACCACTATTAGGAAGCATAGATGCCACAAACCAAGCACACACACCATGAAACAAGCATAGACACCACAAATTAAATGCAAATGTTGATGATTGAATGCAAATATTGAAACCTACAAAATCATAGTTAGAAAGAACAAACACAACATGTCGAGTGGAGACACTATAGATTAGGAATAATTTCCAAAGATTGAGCACAAATGTTGAAACCTACAAAACCCTAGTTAGTTAAAATATAGACCCTAATGATTAAGCATGGATGTTAAAGATTGAATGGAGGCACTATGGTACAATTCACAAGCATTGATTCAAAAAATCAACTAAAAAACCTATGAATTTCATAAAATCAAGCTTTAAAATCCTCCAAACCCAAATTTATCAAGGGCCAAGGGCTCCCACTTGGAAAAATGCAAATATATTAAAACAATATTAAACTTTTATTCTAAATAATAATAAAAACCTTCATATTAAGCATAAAGAAGACCAAATAAATAATTCTTACCTTCACTTAGCAAGCAAGCGATATCCTTTGTTGGATTTTCTTATGGATGTGGTAGATATAGTTTCTCTTGGAGTCTTCAAGATCTTAGTAGCATGTACTTGTCAAGCTTGCAATATGATTCCCTTGTATGTGTATGCTTGATGTGTGCTTGATGCTTGATATTTTTTATAATCTATTTGTGAGCCTTATGCTTGATCTCACGTGTTGTTATTATGCTATATGCTTGGTTTATGCTCTTATTGTGTGTTGGAGAATAGGGATTGAAGGCTTAATTTGTAGGTTCTTATATAAGCGTGTGAATGGTTGAAATTAAATGATGGATGGATTGTAGAGATGCACTCGGAGCATTGGATCATATGCAAGGGGGGCTTTTAATTTAATTATTGTGGATGGATGGTATGGAGCCATTTATTTGAATTTTGGAGGGATAACTTTATTTAATTTAAGTGGGTGAAAATATATTAATTAAATTTAATAATGGGATGGAAGTGGATTTAATTTATTTATTTTAAATAATGGGATGGCAATGGACTTAATTTATTAATGAGATGGAAATGGATTTAATTTAAATATTTGTAATGTGAATTTAATTAGTGGGGTGAATAAAGGCATTTGATGGATAAAATTAATTAATTATTGTGATGATAGTAGGCATTATTTTACATGTGAATTTGAGGTATCTACAAGATGATAATGAAAATTTGGAGGATGATCCTCATAAATTTGTTTGATGATATATAAGCCTCACTATGGAATCTATACTTAAATACCTATAGTTTAGGTTTCATTACCTTTCACCGCCTTATCCTTTTTACACTTTGACCTTTTTAGTATTTCTTGTTTGTCGTGTTTTATTTGCTCATTTACCCTTCTATATTTGGTTATATGATGGCCTTCTCACTTGAGGAGTGTTCTTCACCTTTTCCTTTCTTGATACATTTTCTACTATCCTTCTTTACATCTTCTATATCATTGCATGTTATGTTTGTTTCACTTCTTATACTTATTTATCCATGATTTGTACTTTCTGCCTATTACCAATTTGGTTTCTCATTTTGCCTTGATTATCCATGTTTTATTTTATTGTTTGTAATTAGTTGTTTACTTTATTGCATGTTATGCACCTAGGATAAGATTACTTGGGTAGGATTTATTTTCTTAGTTAAGCTAATAATGACGTGTATAAGGGCCACCACTATCCAATCAATCCTTAATTGATGATAGTCAAGTTTCACCTCTATCTTAGTTGACTAAGTTAACTCACATCTCAATTAGGAGTGGTTATTAGTTAACTTGTGACCTTAGACATGTGTCATCCTAACGCATGCATCCAAAAGCCTATATATTTGAATTTCATCTATCTATTTGATGGTCGAATACAATCTTTTTTGCATTCTATTTACTAAAATAATATTTTGTATTGCATGTTACAACCTCTATTGACTCTATTCTTTTACTAAGGTGGCATTCTTCTCTCTCCTAGATTTTAGGATCATGTGCTCATTGGTTTTCATTATTGAGAAATCTTACATGGTATCAAAACTATCTAGTAATTTGGAGCTTGCTCCTTTCTATTGAGGGTCAAGGTTCCATTTTGTAGCATTAATGTGAAAGCCTAGTTTTGAAGCTTCCTAGGACAAATCAAACCTTGTCATCATGACCAAAATGCATAAAAAAACATATGGATTGACTATTAAATCATCAAATTTGGAACACTTTGCCTCAAGCCTTATAAAAGTTTTCCCCAATCTCTATCATATGGATTATATTATGCAAGCAAAGGATATTATTTGCATAATCAGCATAAAATTTGTTGAGAAATAGGGTGAAACTACTATAACAAAATCTTCTACAAAGTTTATACAAATATAAAATATGTTTCTTTATCCAAGATTACCATAAAATAACATTATGTAGATACATAAATTAGTAATAACAATAAAATCAACAAACCATATAGACATGAGATTTACTTGGAGAAACCCTTTAAAAAATCATCCACCAAATAAAGAGGACAAGTAATGTATTAATCTTCAATGCACATGATACAATATCAACACACTAATAATTTGCATTACGACAAAATTCCAACAACACATATTCCTATAAACAATGATATGAAACCACCATTTTATACCTCCAATATATAGGCAAGGAGAGAGGCCAAACCCAAAAATGGTTTTACCAAAATAATGGATGTCAAAACCCTGGTATCATGTAAAAACCACACACCCATCTTGGAGAGCATCTTTCGAGAGTAGTAAATACATCAAATGACTTCACATGAGTGTCATGTGGGCTCACTCAATGAGTCCCCAAATAGAAAATGTAATCACAAATGCATCTTTAATCAAGAACTCCCCAATGGCTCACATCCTCAAGTCTGGCACTCTATTTTGGAGCCCACTAACTCATGTGGCCCCATCCATCATAACAAGATTCTCCACTTCTTTATATAGTACCTAGGTATGGAAAGAGCCTTAAATGACCTCTAAGTCAACCATAAATACCATTATTACCTTTGACCCCCTTCATTAATGCATATAGGTTAGATTAAATAATAAAATAAATTAACATATAGATGTTAATTTATAAATAAATAATAGGTTAATTAATTGTTAGTGAACAAAATAATTGTTAGCTTCTTGGGAGTTATCTATGTAACTTAGTTAGTTGGGAAATGCAAGGCTATATTAGTCATTGCAATGGAATGAAAAATATCTCATTGAATTCAATCAATATATTATCCTTTATGTTTTTATTAGTAGTGTGCAGCAACGGTTTAATCTTTGTGTGTGCTCCCTATTTCAATGTGGTGTCAACAAGCATGAGTGAATCTTAGGTATATTTGACATATTTATTTAAAATACTTGGATATATTATTACACATTTATCAATGAAATATTCTTATATAGCATTCGTCAATCTCATAAAAATAGTTGGAGCATTATGTAAATCAAAAGAAAAGAACTAATTATTCATGAAGGCATTGCTTTATTTTGGAAGGAAACTTCCA
This sequence comes from Sequoia sempervirens, assembly GCA_007258455.2. Lineage (NCBI taxonomy): Eukaryota > Viridiplantae > Streptophyta > Pinopsida > Cupressales > Cupressaceae > Sequoia > Sequoia sempervirens. The sequence continues at coordinate 154,541 of VDFB02003681.1, read as the reverse complement.
TTCATCCTCCTTTGTGAGAACTTGGTCATACTCAAATTTGAGATCCAATTTTGTTTAGTCTAAACCATCGAGCAATGGATGGGACAACAATTCTTGGTAGTAATCATGTTCAAAGCCTTGTGATGAATGTAAATCCTCTAAGAGTCAACTTTCCTCTATACCATAGCAATAGGTGAACCAAATGGCAAAGTGCTTGGTCGAATGACCCCTTGTTCTATAAAATATTGTAACTTTTTTTGGACCTCATTGCTCTCCAAAAGTGATGGTATGTACAAGCTAGTGTTATCTAAAAGACATTCAAAAAACACTACAATTTCATGCTCTACTTCCCTTTTTTATAGCATTCTCTTGAACTCATGGAACACTTCCTCAAAGTATTCACAATACCTATCATTTCCTTGCCATTGTTTATAGAAATCCCTAGTCCATCTTGTTTATCCTTTAACAAAAGTAAACACAATTGCTTAGTCTCTTCAATTATTTTAATGGCTTGGTTAGAACTTTAACATAGCAACTTTAGCTTTAATTTGGTGCCCCATAATGATGTAATTGACTCCATCCTAGATCCACTTGTATTTGTTAATCCTCACAAAAATAGCATCTTGAACATAAATACAAGGACTACCATGCTTCATGTCAAAAGCATAAAAGGAATCACATCTACATCCGCTTCCCCAATATTGTGAACTTATAGAAAATTGAACTTATTTTTTCCTTGTAAATTGAATGCATGTGTCCTTTTACATTGAATCCAATGGACTTGGGGGAAGATGTATATTTTAAAACCATTTTTTGACAATGTCAATTGTAAATCAAATTAGATTGAGAACCAAGATCTACAAGTGTACTTACCTCTATTTGCTTGACTTATAATTTGAGAAGTAAAAGTTTGTTCATCACTTTTTGCTCTGTCTTCGTATTCATGGACTAGTGGTTATACACCTTTGTTTCTTGTGTATGGTTGAACTATCCACAATTTCCTTAATGAAGAGTAATTGTGAACTTCTCAAAGTCCTCTTTGGGTGTAAATCCAAGTACAACTTCCAAAACTTGGAGTCAACATGCCCATCAATTATGCAATTGACCATAACAATCTTTCGGATCTTTGCATTGATGCACCATGGCCATTTTCTTACACTTTCCAATTACCTTTCTTGAAGAACTTGTCATTGGATTTTTTATTGCTTTGTCCTTGCTTGGAAGATTCTTCTTTTCCTTTCCTCTTCTCTCCATAATATGATTGTGCATGTGCCTCATCCAAGTCTTTTGACTTTGTACTAATCATCCTTCTACAAATATGGGTGTTAACACCTCTAAGATTTTTTGTGAGTATATCCTTCTTTAGGTCTATACTTAACAGCATAACTTGTCACTTTAATTCTATGTTATAATCCTACACTTTGGCCACTGCTTTGTCTACAATACAATCAATTGATCTTTTCGCTAGTTTTATACATATTTGGATGAAAATTCTTATGCACAATTCTAACTCTTCTTGATTAGACACAAATGGTTTCATCTTCTTCCCCAAAGATGCCAAATGACTCTCCCGCCATACAAGAGCATGATTATACATCTCAAGACATACGCAATAAAAGAATTATATCTCGCTCACAGTATGCACAAATAGTTTCCTCTTTTTCCCCAAAGATGCCAAATAACTCTCCCACCATACAATAGTGTGATCATACACCTGAAGACATGCACGAATTATGTCTCACTCACATTATGCACAAATGGTTTCCTCTTCTTCTCTAAAGATGCCAAAAAACTCTCCCACAATACAAGAGCATGATTATACATCCTAGGACATGCACAATAAAAAAAATTATGCCTCGCTCACATTATGCACAAATGGTTTCCTCTTCTTCCCCAAAGATGTCAAATAACTCTCCCACCATACAAGAGCATGATCAAACATCTCAATACATGTAAAAAAAAAAAAATTATGTATTGCTCACATTATGTACTATAAAATCAACCCCCTTTTGTTTAAAACATGTATCTAGAAATTCAATGTTTGCTAGTCTTTAAAAAGATTTAATTTCAATTTTTGCTTCAACTTTAATGGGAGTTAATATTAGTTATATGTTTTCATTGTCCTCTCATCCAAGAATGTAGCTTTGGCAAACGTGTCTTCTCCATTTTCCCAATGCTAAACAAGTACTATGGTGCTCACGGAGGATTGTTTATGGTTCATCCACTCTTGTTGGTGTTTCATGTGATCTTGTGGGCTAACTCATATTTGATTTTGAATCACTTTTTCCATGTTACTTTCCAAGGTGGTCACTTGTGCATTATTGCATCTTTATTCCACTACCAAGTAGAGATCTGAGTTACTAGGAAGCATTTTTTGCCCTCTAAATGGAAAATGCTTCCTAGTAACTCATAGATGACTTCCACAATCTTGAGGATTAGAATTTACTCTTAACACCAAAATGAACTACAATTTCCTTGAATGCTTGCAAAAATTAGCAAACCACAAATAAATAACTTCCTTTTTTATTACTCGATTAGCAATTCAAAGGGATTGAATGGTGTGCACAAATAGAAATTCAACTCAAACTCTACATCGAGAGGGTTGCAAGAGATAACATTAACATGGGCTTTGGAGAAGTAATTAAGGTTGAGCACATCTATTCTCATCAAAGAAATATCGGCTAACAAACCAATAATATGGTAGAGATCTTTGCTCTCAATGCAGACATTTGTTTGGCAGGAAAAGAAAAGTGTCGAATATCCTAATTAAAGATGATTTGCAAATAATAATAATAAATATGACTAAAGCAGGCCACCAAAATAAGCCAAATGTCTGATAAAGCCAATCATTAGAAAATGAGAGCAAATCATTTGTGATATTCTGAAAAATATAAAACAATTTATGAGCAATAGACTCCAACAAGCAATCCAATAGAATTGTCTCTGCTGGCAAAAACAGTGGTCAAACATGCTAAACAAGAAGATTTTAAAAATCATACGACTCTCCAAGCCGTGCCACTTGAATGCAACCCAAAATCCTTCATGAATAAAGGCCTTAAACACATGCAACGCCTCAACCAAGCCTAGTTCAATCCAACAAATCTTAGATCATGTCTAAGCACCCAGTGATCAAAATCCCACCAGCAAATTCATTAGATGTTAAGCCATAAAGTCATTTTAAATCACCTAACCAAAAACACCTAGGTACCCATACTAATTGCCAAACACATAAATTCACCTTAGCATCTCTTTTAAAAATCTCGTGAACTATTGCTTAGTCACGTGATGCTCCCACCCTAAAACAAGACTTTTGATATTGAGCAACGCAAATATTTAAAGTTCTCCCCCATAAGTACCCAACACACTGCCAAGATATCAAGCTTGCTCACACAAGTAGTTACTAACACTATAATAATAAATAAAGCCAAAAAGAAGGTATGATGGAGAAGTGTTGTCATCCACAAACTGTCCAGTGCAAGCCACATGCCTGGCTTACAGAAATATTGTCATCCATCCACAAATGCTGCAATTCTCGAGGTAGACAAAATAATCAATGCCCAAAATACAAACAACGAAATGTATGAGTCTCGTGAAACTGCTAATAAAATCTTCACCAACAGTCTGAATGTCTTCAACATCTACAAAAATATCACAAGAAGCTCGCAGATTGTCTGTTACCTCACGTACAGCTTCGAGAACCTGCAGAGTAGAGCTGAGGCTGCTGAGAATATACTCAATTTGGAAAATTTGAAATGTCAATTAGCTAAAATGATGCAGCAGAACACACAGACCAAGAATCAGGTCCTGACTCTTAAAAGCTGGCTTTGGACCAGTGAAATTATAAGGGCAACTGTCACAATCATTTCATGTCATCTCCCAGAACAGCCAACTGCATGGCTTGCTGTCACCAGTATGAGGATAACCATAAAATGGAAGCGAACATCCCAGGCAGACCCACTGCTTGAATATCAACTGAAAGTTTCTATGTTGACTCTTCTAACTTTGTAATCTCTGTTTAAGTAAAAACTATAAAATAATTGGAAGGATGTATCTGTTCTATCTAGGGTATATTTTCTCTCTTGGTAATTTCATGGTTAAATGGATTTATACTATTTTTAACAGCTTCGTATATTGCTGCCTCTTCGTGCTCTACTCCTCGTTCCTCTGTTTAAGGATTCTGACTTTTTCTCAAGACACCTTTTTATATAAATTCAATCCTTTTATCCTTTTATAAATAATTTTTAAAAAAAACACTTCATAATAACTTTGACAATTTTCTACAATGAATGTGCAGGGAACCTTGAAACGGTGCAAGAGAATCAGTGTCACCCCACACCAAGGTCATAGCTGATATGTATATATTTCCTCACCTAGAGATTAAAAGGTGGGTGTTCATAAATAATTTTTCATAAAATGCTTGGAATGCAGCATGTTTTTTCATCAAACTCAAAACAGTTGAGAATGGATATATGGTAAATTAAACGATGTCTCCAAACACTGTCATAACAATATTTCAGAGTTGGTCTTTCAAGACAACATAATGATATTCATCAAATTATATTTCCTATCATCATGCAAATATTTACTTAATATGAATACAACTAGGAAACAACCACTTAATCTATGGCCATGACACAGCAAGAGAGCACATTTTGCTCACCTATTAGAGCTCTATTCAGTATTTATATTAGTTGTAGTGCCTGTAGGGTTACCATCAAATGAGGTTGAACTAGTCCCTATACCATATCTTTAATATCATGTGGGGGTATATTGTCCTCTAATTATTCATTACATTTTGAAATGAGAAGCTGGAGTAAATAGTTATTCACATTTCTTACTTGACCATACATCCATATGACAGATGCTTTATTCTGCCACTGCTTACTAATGGGACATGAATTACAAATGAATTAAGGCCAAATGTCAAAAAAAATCATCGATGTGGTCCATGTGGACATTATCCTGGTTTCCATTGATCATTGACTTATTGTAGGATCCACTCTCTGCATCAACAAGAAAATTTGGCAATCAATGTTAGCATTATAAAAGGTCTTCCCTGAAATCCATGACAACAAGCCATCTTGTCACAATAATACAAAATAAAAATAATATCCAACTCAATCCTAAAAACAACCAATAGCTTGCTACATTAAAACAACTTGATCTGTTATCACAATAAACGCTTTCTCCGGAGGATACTTGTAAGTAGGAAAATTGTCTTCCTAAGAATTATCAAAACAAAAAGATGCTACAGAAATAAGAACATCTAAAAGCAACTTAAAAAGCAACATTTGAAAACCTGCATATTTTACAACAAACAACCGGAATATTTTAGAACTAATCCACAGAATAACAGTTATTGAGATATTTCTCGATTAATTGCATAAATGTTTTTGTCCATAGAATTGATTGCAACAACAATAAGGATTTCTAATGGCAATCCTTAACCATTGATTTATCTAGGCTAATACCCAATTTCTATTCAAAGCAGAGTAACGAGACTCACCTGGACTAGCCAAAACTCGGCCAGTCCAAGGTGAGTCAAGCTCACTGAGTCTGGGGGCCCTGGACTTGGACTCGGCCAATTTTTTGCAGACTCGCAGAGTCCAAATACTCGCCAGACTTGCTAAGTCTGGGCGAGTCCCGACACCTAGATTTTGCCGCATGGCTAAGTGTTAAAAAGTTGAAAAAAAAAACATAAAAATAATTGTTTTAAGTTGCTTTTTTTTCAGTTATATTTGCTCCTCTACCCTAAAAGCAATAACATTTCATTTTGATGATGAAGTAGGAGAAAAGAGAATTGTTAGCAAAATTTAGAGTGCATTGTAGGTCAACCAACAAGGAGGAAGAGCAAAAATCTGTGTTACACGGGGACGCGTCCCCAGCCCCAAAAGCCACTGTCCCCGTCCCCAGCCGTCCCCGGGATGGGGGGATGCAAAGGGGACGGTCCCCTGCCGTCCCTGAATCAAGCAAATTTGAAGGAAACGGCAGGAAACGTTTCCAGCCAATTGGGGACATTTCCCCATTCCCGGTACGGATTGGGGATGTTGGAAACGTCCCTCGTACCGGATTGGGAGCTTTCTGAAGGCTGAAAACATTTTTTAAAAAAAAAAAAATTTAATTTATTTCACCTTTAAGAGCTTTAATGAAATTCAAACTTTGTATTCACATATGCATCCAATACACAATTCTTGGTTTTTGAAAGATGCAATTATTAAAAAAATTGGCATGCTGCTAGGTTCTACTATGACATCTACAGGCCTCACACACCTGTGCCACTCCAAATCTGTACCTTTTGTTAGGTTTTTCGCTATTGTCATCGCAGATTTATTCCTCATCTTCTAACAAGTGCATCTCACAAGACAAAACTTGGATGTTAATGGAATAAAGCCAACTTCTTCCAAAGGGCATTCAACAGTTCAGGCATTTGCAGAGAAACTACCCCTCTAACTACTCAGTTTAAATCTATTGAAACTAAATATTAGATCTAGTTTCTCAAACATCTAACAATGTGTTGTACCCAAAACCAAAATTTTTGCTTCATCAAGGCATTTTGCATAAAAGAGTCTAAACCTTGCTAAATGATGTAAAATACAGTTTTGGGCAATATCAAGCATGGAGTTTTTGTCAATATTTTGTCAGTCAAAGTCAGTTTTATTGATCAGAACCTAAATCAGAGACTCAGAATGGAGCATTTCACGATGGAGGAGCGTCTCACGACAGCATTTCACATTGCACATGGTCATTTCAGTGACTTAGATGATGATTTCAATGATTAATTTTTGAAGATTTTTCAAGGAAAAGCAAAAAAGCGCACCTGTAGCCCAGGGGCGCCCTTCTTTTTGAAGGTCAAGATTTTGTTGAAAGTACTCATAAGTACAGTCAAACTCTTCAGAATTGGTCTAGCTATCCGATGAGCTATCCAACGAAGCTTTTCTGAGACCCGTAGCTCCGACAACTGGCGACAGAAGTTGAAATTTCCAAAGTTTCACATATGAGAAATTTGTCCTTTTTCAGCAAAAGCGCGCCTGTAGCTTGAGGGGGCCCTTCTTAAAGAGGTGTTAGATCTTGGTATTTTTAATGATTGATGCAGTCAATCTTGTCGCGACTAGTCTGCTTATCCGACGAGCTATCAAACGTAGTCATCCGAGTCCCAGAGCTCTGGCAACCAACGTCTGAAGATGAGCTTATAATGGAGATTTCACATCTTTGAGCTTCTTCGTTGCATTTCCAGTGCAACTATAGCTCAGGGGCGCTTGTCAAAATGACCCTTAAGATGGTCCAGTTTGTTGACGAGGTCTTCCTGACATCAGTGCTACTCTAGTCCAACTTCGCGTTGCACCAAGTTGCCTGTTAATCCGACGTTCCAGGTGATCGTGGCAGAGGTTCTACCAAGCACGTAATTTCACGGGCGGACTGGCATAAAATTTTCATTGTATTTCTACAATCTAGAGGCGCCTAGCCTTTAGGCCTGTCAGATGAGGTCGTTCGCGTTCGAAGTCTTCACGAGACTTGAGCGTAATTACTTTATCTATTCAACAAGCCCAGCCATCAACCTTCAAGATTTGGCAGACACTTGTACGTGCGAGGTCTTTGGCGAAATGCTGAAAAGTGAAGACATCCGGAAAATGGCCAAGTATGGGGCGTATATTTTAAATAAAATATGCACTTGCATTTTTGAGGTCTTAGAAGCAATTTTCTTGCTTCGTCTCCTCTAGAGACGTCTCTTGTAGATCCTTCTAGCTACGCGTTGAAATAGATAGTGCTTGAATCAGGTTATCCCAGCTCCAGATATCAGAGGTCAAAATAGGACATCTGGATGAAAGTTCAACTTTCGTCAAAATGGTGTCAGTGCAATTGTAGCCCAGGGGCGCTTTTACTTTTGAGGCCCTTAATGCACTTTTCAGATGCCTTGCATATATTTGTTGGATGCAGAATGTCTCCAGGCATGCAGTGAGCTTGGTTTCCTGTCGGCAGGATTCATCGTTCGTCGTTGGTAGCCGTTTGAAGTGTCAAATGGCAGTTTGAAGAAATGGTTAAGTCTGGTACCTGTAAATGAATTTAATCAAGGGCGCCTAATTTTTGAGGTGATAAATGATGGATTTTGCAGTAATGACTCCCAGCAGACATTTCTTCCTTGCTCAGCAGGCTTCGCATTCAATATCTCAGTTCAGTCTCAACATCATCTGGTCACCCGGAAATCAGTGTCGAAGATGGCCAGTCGTAACTTTGTAGTCAGCTATAAAATAGGAAGTTAATAAAAAGTGCAATATCTTGAGCAAATGGACGCCTATGAGCTCAGATGATGACTTTTCGGAATCAGTGAAGTCTAACGGTGAATCTCAAAGCTTCATTCGAATTGTCAACTGAAGTTTAATCATTTTTAATATTTATTTTGCATTAAATGGTGAAATTCTATAATTGGCGCCCTTTCAAATTGCATAATGAATATTTTATTATTCAAACTTCGAGTCAATGGCAATGAAACTGAAAGGGGACCAATTGGAAGGCTTCTATTTCAATCAGGGTTTTAAATCTTGCAGTTCACAAGTTGGTGCGAATTTCTTCTTATTTAAACATGGCGCCTTCATTTGTTATTCACCAAGCTTCAAGAGAAATTCGTATTTTTCAAGAGAAATTCATATCTTCAAGGGAAATCAAATTTTATCAAGAAATAAAGGCGCAACTTCAAGGAAAATTCATAAATTTATCAAGCAAAGGCAAATTTTAAAAGGCAAAGGCGTATCTTCAAGGCAAATTCGCAATTTATCAAAGCAAAGGCGATTTTAGCAACTAAAGGCGAATTCCTCATCAATTTCCAAAGGCGATTTCATAAAACAAATCTTTTTGCAGGATCTAAGTTCACATTTATCAGCAATTTGAAGAATTCAAGGGCAATTTTCATTGAAGAAGAGCATACAAAAAACGTCTTTTTCCTCCTTGTTTCTCAAATTTCTCTCAGATTGCAATTCGCATGTTCCTGAAATTGGCAAATTCGACAAGTTCAAACATCTGGATCATTTCTATATAATTTCCTCGAGTTAAAATCGTGCGCTTGATTTTTCAGGAATTTTTAACTTCAGAACATTCGTTCTTGAGTTTCTAATTTTCTCCACTGAAAAGTCTTTGCATGATCGAGTAGAAGTCATATTTTCGCATATCTGACGTTCTGGGTTGTCTTAGAATCTTTTTCTGGACAAAACCCATATCTCAGATTTCTCGCCGAAAATAACTCTTCAAAAGGCTATTTTTAACTCTCGCAAGCTATTTTTAGCTTTCCAAAAATCTTGTCAGAACATAGTCGAGTTCACAGTCAACAGGCGAGCTTTTCAGAATGCAGTACACTCAGCTCGAATACAGGACCAAAACAGTCCTTACTCATGACTTCCTCAAAATGGTTGAGACAGATCTTCACAAAGTGTTGCCAGAAGCAGTTCTAGATCCGGTTAAGATCAGAGCTTCGATTATTCAAAATATTGAGCAATCTGGCTTATTAGAAGCCGCTTCCATACCTATCTCCGTTCCTTGTGTTGAATTCGTGATGGCTTGTATTAAGCATTACAATTCTACTACTCGTGAGATAGTGTCAGTTGATGGACGAGTTATTTGTAGTCTCAAGCCTTTGGACATTGAAAGAAGTTTTGGCATTCCTCAACACCCGAACAGTCTAGTTATTTCCATGGAGCAGTGTGAGCAGGCATTCAATGTTGATGTGGACAAATGTCAGAGTAAGATGGCAGAAAGATGGTTGAAACAAGCAAAGAACAGATTGCCAAACAATGTGGGTCGTGGTGAATACAAGGATGAGTACGCGATTCTAATTACACTCCTGAATCATGTCTCAGGTCAAGCACATGCGAATGTTTTCCAACCTTGGATGTATTACATTATTGGTCGCATCATTTCTGGGCAGCAGCATTATGACTAGGCATCCTTCATCAGTGATACTCTCCACAGGCAGATCACAGGTTTCCTAGTTGCTCATGAGTTTCACATGTGTTCGTATCTCGTGTACTTGATCGCTTATCAGGGTCAGTTCTGAGGATTAAACACCATGGGCATTCTCAGTGTTCAGAAAGTCTATCAGTATTATGATCAGCTTGAGTTCACTAGGGCTGAACGTCATTTCAAGCATGTTCATGAGGCTTTTCTGATTTATACAGTGAGAAATTTGGACCGGGAGTTGCACGTTCGTATCTCGGCAGTTGCTAGGGCAACAATGGATGGGTGGGCAGATTGGTTTATTCAGTTCCCGACATACACCTACATCCGAGTATATGGATTTACAGGAAATCCAGCTATGCTTCCACGTTATCCTTCAGATAAGACAGTTTTTATGGAGTTCCTAAGACAGATGCATGATGTTCATCGTCTTTTACGCCGTAGGCACAGACCATCTATCAATTTTCCTTTTCAGTTTGGAATGTATTGGTGCAAGACGGCAATTGATGCCAAAGTTGCAGGACAAGAGCTCGAGAAATATCATCTTAAGTATCTTGTTGAAACACGTGCCTATGATCTTTCGGTCATTATATAACTCGCCTTGCTGGAAGCACATATCATGAGCCTTCTATGGAGGATTACTAGGCAAATTGCGCAGATGACTTCGAGGTTCGCAGACGTAGCTACGACCGCTTCTCTCTCTCACAGATTTTTGTTTTCTTGTCAGAAGATGTGGGAGGTTTATCAGATGATGAGGGAGAAGTTCTTCCTCAGTTTTTCAGAGAGCAGGTTGATACACAACCGTTGCTAGCAGTTGATTGGTATGCCAAGGAATGCGGTCAAGGAGAGGTCAAGTAGAGTTATTCAGAACAGTATACTTTACCTCGACAGCAAGAAGACAAGGAGGGTAAGTGTGCCTAGAGCAGCCGCCAGTGGTGAATCCTTCACTACCTTCCTCGTCGAAACCCAAACAAAAGAAGAGGAGTAATCCTCCTAAGAAAGGCCAAGCGCCAAATAATTCAAAAGGTAAGGCGCTTGCCACTGTTACACACACGGAGCCTGACAGACAGCCGGTCACAGAGCTAGTTCAGAGAACAGTTAAGAGCCCGCCAGTGCCTGAGGTTCAGCCTCAAGTTCCTACACCGGTTCTAGAGCAGTCACCAGCCCCAATTCACATTGAATTGGATTTAGACTCTCCGCCTCGCAGTGGGTCCTCTACATATTCACTCTCACCAGTACCTCCTATTGCTAGTACAGACCCTTCTAGTAGCATTAGCTGAGACCAATCTTGGATCGAAGCTCAGCTAGGAAGGAAGAGGAGGCAGCCATCCTATGTTCTTAATCATTCAGATTTTGATTAGGTTTATCAAGATGTGCCAAACAAGAGGGTCAAGAACATGGTTCATGTGGAGAGGAACACTGACATGGAGATTGTCGTCGAGACTGCTGTACTTCCACAGGGGAAGAGCTTGGCTGAGTTGGAATCTCAGGATTTTGAGGTTATCACAGTCAACCTTGGTCGTAGCACACGCCAGACCCAGGTTGATCTCCTACAGGTTGCTACAGACAGTGCCAGGGATAGAATATTGAAGGACAGAGAGGATAAGGCAGCCCTCAAGGCTGAAATCAGACAGCTCCGTCAATATATTTCTAGCCTTGTACATAGACTAGATGTCATCGCCACACTCCTGCCGATGCTTGAGCCTCCAGCAGAACAAGGCCAACTTAATCACTTAGTTGCATATGGCAAGCGTTTGGATGAGTGGGAGGAGTTTGTTGCTAGAGGTTGTGCTATGCTCACAGAGTTATATCAGTTGCGGTACAATGCACGAGAGCTCCATATTCGTCTCCAGGATGAGGAGCGAGATATGGCGATTAATAAACCCCGGGATGAGATTATGATTGCTCACCTGAGTGTGGCATATGATGCAGTCACAGATGCAGAGGATAGGGAAGCTATCTACTCTTGGAAAACACAATTGGTTTTCAAGGCAAAGATAGAGGAGACTTTGGCGTCAGAGTTGGCTGAGAGTAGAGAGCACGTTACTAGTGCACTCCAGTCTGTGAAAACTTTAGTTTCTCGCTTACCGTGTCGATATCAGATTGAGGGTGATGCCTACATTGAGCTTACCGATGTTCAGTCAGAGCTTCAGGCACTCATTCATACCATTTTCAATGGGGAGACCGTTGGCTGTAAGGTTACTCAGCTTACAGTCATGTTGGCATTGTTTGACGAAGCAACGAGGAGCAGAGGTGAACTTCAGTCTCAGATCACAGCTGGTGAGGATATGCTGCATCAACATAGCATTCTTCGACAGAGTCTCATAGCTCCAGATAGTGATGCAGTTAACAATCTCGTTGAGGGATTGATTGCTCGAGATCACGGACAGTAAACTTCAGTTCCCACCTCTCAGGATAGACATTACACACAGGAGTTAAACTTGGCGTTACCTTCTCAAGTTAACTCGCTGTCTCATCTCATGCATATCTATTCTGAGATTAGCTTTACACACTTGGTTTCTTTTAGGGTTTTCCGTTAACTGATGGTAGTGTTCCAGTTAACATGCTTTCAATAAGGGCGTGCATGTTTGCACATTGTCCATTTTTAGATTAGATGTTTCGGTTAACTGATGGTAGTTTTCCAGTTAACTGTATAGTTTGCTTTATTAGGGCTTAGCAATAAATCTTGCATGCATTGCAAGACTGTAGTTGACTCGAGGTGATTTTAGGGTTCCCTACACCTTTCGATGTCTATAAATAAGAGTTTTTGCTCATTTGTACATAACTTTTGCATGAGAGAGAAATATATGATGTGCCTACCTTGCCCTCAATATTACTCTTTTTGTATCTGTTCATGCGTTTTTGCTGTTATAATGAATTGTTATGCCACATAGGGTTTCATGCAATTATTATGGTGAATTCTTTCCTTAGATAAATCAAATCTATTTTGTGTTCAATAAACTTGTTCAGATTGAGATGATAGTTGTGCCACCTTGCCTTCAAATAGAGAATCTGCACTTGGTTATCGTGTGTTGTTGTGAACAATAAACTTATTCGGATTGAGTTGATAGTCGTGCCACCTTGCCTTCAAGTTGAGAATCCGTATTTAGTTTATCGTGTGATGTTTCCAATAAACTTGTCTAGATTGAGCTGATAGTCGTGCCACCTTGCCTTCAAGTTGAGAATCTACACTTGTTTATCGTCAGATAGTCAACCTTGCTCCATTTCCTCATGCTCTGTTTTCTTGAGGGAACTGGATAGATTAAAGTAATTAAGCTTAGTTGTAGTTAGTAATACTGCGAAACCAGAAAATACTCAGCTGCAACATATATAGTTTTCGAGAAAGCCTTGTACCTCTACAGCTGAAACAAAAAGACAGGATTTAGTTTAGTTTACTTTCCTTTTCAAAGTACTTTTGTCAAGCACAACAAGGGAGCTTCCCCTCCTAATTTGAAGAGCACTCATTGCGTAGTGTGCATAGCTGTCTGTACCAACTCTTACTCCAGAGGTGCTAGTTGTTACGCCAACACAGTGATCACCCGAGCCGCTCAAATTTCCAAAAGAGCATTCAAGCCCTTTTGAAATAGGACAGCCTGCTAATCACATTGTCTCTATTTCAAACAAATGTTCAAAGATGCAATTTATGTTGGTCCATCATTTAAACCCTTGGAAAACATAAACTACAGACTAGCCTCCTTGATAAAGAGTACTCTAAGTTGAATATGATGATGGAGGACATGAGGCAGACTTGATTAAGAACAAGCTGCTATATTATCATGGATGGGTGGATTGATATTAGACATTGGTAATATTTCAACATGATAGTCACATGCGTAGAGGGCTTGTATATTTTTTAGAGCCATTTATTGACATATCTCTCTCTTTTCCTCTCTCTGTCTATAATATATTAATAAATTTTGAAAAAATCATATATATATATATGTATTTTGTATGTCGCCGTCCCCTACCGTCCCCTAAAAATGCCCCCCTAGGAAACGTCCCGGAAACGCGTCCCCAGCCGTCCCCCTGTCCCCGTCCCTGAAACACTATGGAACATACACAAAAATCCATTGTTGAATCACATTTGGGCAGCTTCATGGATACGTTTGGTGCATCAAAAGGTGTCTACCAACGATTGGAAGGAGTTCTCTATTGATTTCAAGTTTGATTTTAGAGGTAAGCTTGAATTTTGAAGGTTTTTTTGTGTTTTTTTTACCAAAAATTGCATTTCTTTTTTCTATTTTATTTTACTAGATCAAAGAAAGAACCCTAGGTGTGTTTATTTATTTTTAACAAACCCTAGGTGTTTTTTGTAAAAAAAAACTAATTTTATTGTAACAAACCCTACATTTTTTGTATTACTTTAATAATTATAAATCACAATTCACAATTGTTATTTTTTTTGTATTTATATGTTATTGCAGCAGCCTTGAGATTTTCAAATCATCTTTATCACGATGTCGAAAACCCCAATTAGAAGAGACCCATGTTGGAAACATGCTGAACTTTTCCCTGGGCAAAAGAAATAAGAGGTAAAATGTTCTTATTGCAAAACAATTTATCATGGAGGCATTAATAGATTGAAATACCATCTTGCACATATACCAGCCCATGCTGTTGTGCCATGCCCACAAGTGCCTGTTGAGGTTATTCGTGAGGTGCAAGTGCAACTAGAAACATTTGAGCTACAAAAATTAGTGAAAGAGAGGCAAAGGAGGAGATAACAAGCATTGGTGGTAGCGGAGAGTCTTCTTCCATGCCTCCATTTCGTTCTTCTTCAGGTGTTGGTCCTGGTAGTGCTAATGTTGGTGGCATTGTTGGTGCTAGTGTTGGTGTTGGTGCTAGTGCTAGTGCAGTGGTAGTGGTAGTGTTAGCATTGGGCCTAGAGTTTGTAAATCTAGGATGGATTCATATCTTTTGCCACACAATACTCCAAGTTCCCAACCGTCGATTGAGAGCATGGGTTGGGACAAGGACATACATGATGCAGCTAGACGTGCAATTGAAGACTTTTGGTACTATTGCACCATTCCATTCCATGTAGCCATGTAGTTCTTTTTTGCTCGAAAACCCAAGTTAGGTCCTCCTCGAAGGTGAACTGGGTTCTCGTCCAATTCACGATAGCCCTTAGGAGTTTTCGTTCCAAGAAGACTAAAACCAAGTTGAAACCCTTCTCCAGAACTCAAACCTGCAAGTGTTGTCATGAAAAATGACAAATGAATGCCAAAATAGAAGCCCAAAATTCACTTTATAACCTCCCATGAACTTTTTTATAAAAGATAATAAAATATTCCTCCTCAAGGGTCTTTTCCTCATCAAAAGAAAGGGCCAATTTTTAAAAACAACTTCGTTTCACTAGGATGGAAGCACTTTTCACTATTCACTTTATAATTCTCTGTTATTATTCACTTTTAATATTCCATTAAAGCAAATTTTAATATTCTCAATTTATCTCTAGATTCAACAATTGAACTCCAAACTGAAAGGCTCGTAAAGCTCCCGGCTAGGCTTTGCATCCCTCAATTGGGTTCCCTAACCATACTGTTTACCTACGGGAACCCTAATAGTAGGCCAACCTCAGCTAGTCTAAGCTGCCTAAGGAAGTGATATTACATGAGCAAGGCCTCACTTTGGGAAAACCTAGTAAACAAATGTAAGTTGACCTTCCTTGAAGGGATGATGGCTCACCTTTGCAATGAAAATTCTAATTCTCAAATCAATTATCTTTGCAATTTGGATTTATCCGATTTCCTACCTCAAAATGCCTTCAAATTGTGATGACTTGAAAGAATTAATGAGATCCTTTCTATGGCAAGATGGGAGGAAGAATAAGTAGGATGGAAGTGATTTTGTACTCCGAGGGGAGGAGGTGTAGTGCTACAAAACAACACCCAACAATATAGAGCCCTAGTAGCAAATTTGATTTGGAGCTTATATTCAAGACCTAATTTAAAATGCTCCAAGATCCTTCAAAGAAATTATTTGGATTCCAATGATCTGACTTGAATTCTAACAATCTTGAATCTGCCAAAAGGATCCCATCTAGGGAATTTTATGCTTCAATGAAGAAATATCATGACCAGATATGTGACCTAGAAAATCAAGGATGGAAGAAGTGTAGTGTTCTATGAAGATTCATGGAATGGTTATCCTTTGCTCGCCAATATAAGTGAGCTTGGGGAAGCAAGAGCTATTCATACAGCAGCCTAGGGACCCAAAGTAAGGAACTATATCACACAAAGAAGCATCCTTGTTAGGGTTAGAAGGAAGATATCTAACAATTAAATGCAGATTTGATCAATAAAACAGAGAAATCAAACATAGAAAATTATAGCAGAAACAAGACAACACAGAAAATTTAACGTGGTTCACCCAATCCGGACTACATCCACAAAACCGTAGCCATCCAATGATTTTATTATCCAGTGTAAAACATATTACAATCTCGCTAATAATGCTCTTCTGCAACCCCCATCCAAACCGCTTATAACAAGCTTTTTAGAAGCTTCTAGAATTAGGGTTCTACAAAGTCAGTTTTTTTCTTTTTTCATGAAAACCCCCATCCAAACCACTTATTACATGAAGAGTGTACAATATATCATGATCAGTCGCCATATACCAACAATCTCCCACTTGGAGACTGATTAGGCTCCACACCAAACAATCCCCCACTTGGAGACTAATCCTGGATGACACCACTGCACTTACAGCTCCCACTGGAAATAAGCACCTTGGACCCTGCTACTCTGTTATACTTTTAACCATGAAGACCAACTAAAGCTGAAGAAGAGCTCAACTTCTCCCTTGTCACTGCCTTTGTAAACATATCTGTTGGATTGGCATCTGTATGTATCTTTTCCAGCTTTACCTGTCCATCCTCCAACACTGACCGAATGAAATGATATCTCAACTGTATGTGTTTGGATTTAGAGTGCAAGGCAGAATTCTTTGTAAGATGTATAGCACTTTGGTTGTCTGTAAACAAGTGATTGTCAACCTGTTGTTTGCCCAACTCTTCCATGAAAAGTTGTAGCCATATCATCTCCTTTGCCGCCTCTATTGCAGCAACATACTCTGCCTCCATGGTGGATAAAGCAACCACCTTTTGCAACAAAGAAATCCAACTCACTGCTGTCCCACCAACTGTAAATATGTAACCTGTGGTACTCCGCCTAGTATCTACATCCCCTGCCAAATCTGAGTCAACATAGCCTTTTAAATCAATATTAGAGCCCCCAAAACATAAACATTTATTGGATGTGCCTCTCAAATACCTGAGAATCCATTTTACCGCATTCCAATGCTCAACTCCAGTGTTGTACCCAAAACCAAAATTTTTGCTTCACTAAGGCATTTTGCTTAATTGAGTCTTAATCTTGTTAAAGTGTTGTCAAATGGTCGTTTTTGGGGTTTTTAAATATGGAGTTGGTGTCAGTGTCATGTCAGTGTGTTACTGAAAAGATTTAAGGAAAATGAGAATTTGAACGAAAAACATCAAAATTTTCTATCTCTGGAGAAGGGAGCACTTTTTCAAATAGGCGCCCTATCTTTTAGGGGCCCAGATCCTGTTTTTAGGGTTTGTCACTTCCAGCAGACATTCGTCCAGCATCACGTCAGCTTCGCAGTGAGCTATCAAGCCTGTCAAACGGACCTGTTTCGAGCAAGTTGTGGTGAATACAGCGCAAAACAAGGCGAAAGTGAAAATTGACTAACACTGGTAAAAAGCGCAGCTTTTGGAAATGGCGCCCATGTTTTTGAGGTGCCAAATGAAGGTTTTTGGCTAAATGTCGTCCAAGATGTTTGTCTCATGTTTGTTCGAGCTTCGCGACGCATCCGTTAGTGGGTGAATCTGAGTTGCTGAAGTGCTTGAACCTGAGGTCAAACGTAGGGTCAAATCTTAGTCAGAACGTCAGAAGAAAAAGCGAAAGAGCACATTTTGGGAAAGGCGCCTGAGCTTTTCAAGTCTTTTATGCTTTCTTTCTGATGATATCAAATATTCAATGTGTCCGTGTTATGCTCAGCTTTCCGTTGCCTGTCTCCGTCAGTTCAGAGGATGACTCAGCAGCTTGCAGTCGGAGTTTTTGTGATATTCTAGCCAGTTCCAAAAATGGCTAAGTCTGGAATGAAAAGAGCAGTTTCTCAAAAAGGCGCCCTGGTTTTTCACTCCTTAAATGATGTTTTCTGGAGAAATGTGCCTTTGTAGCTGTTATGCAGAATGAGGTCAGCTCCGCAGTGAACCTGAGATCCAGTCCTGAAAGTTGATAAAATAGAAGTTATGAAGGATTTGTTTTTCCCTTCGTTCGAGATGCAGAAGTTAGAATTTGACTAAGACTGAGAAAAAGCGCAGCTTTTGAAAAAGGCGCTTGGATTTTTGAGCCTTTAGATGTTAGTTTTATGACGTGCAGTCTCAAGATATCTTGTGATCAGTTTTTACTCAACTTTGCAATGCACCTGTCAGCCAGCCAATCGGAGAAGTCAGTCAACCAGTGTCAGAGGATGAACAGAGTTCCGGCAGAGGTTTTAGCTTAAATTTCCATAAAATTTGGCTAAGTCTGGAATTCGCTTGAGAGTTCAAAGTTGGATTTTCAAAAGTGAGTTGAATGGACGCCTTAACTGGAGTTCTGACTGCAGTTAGACTAAACGATTTCTGGGTTGTCATCTTCAGTTCATATATTGGCATGTTGAGTGATCTTTCAGTTTGCATGTCGAGTTAACTAGTTTGCATGTTCAGTTAACTATCTTGCATGTTGAGTTAACTTGATTGCATGTCCACTTAACTGAAAATTATCAGTGAATGTCAACTGGAGTTCACATGCATGGCGAATTTGGTTGCAATTGTGAAGTTTTAGTGAAGATGGCGCTTCATTGGGTGTCAACTGAAGTTCAAGAAGGGACGCCATATTGTGATGAAGCATTAATTTGTGAAGTAAGGCGTTTGAAGTTGTTAACTTCAGTTCTCAAAAGGGTCGCCATGCTTAGATATTTTTGATGAAGAGTTAATTAGTGAAGCTACGCATTTTTCAAAGAGTGGAGACTTTAGTTCCAAAAGGGTTGTTATATTTAGATTAAAGCATGTGAAGTTGGCGCATTCTTGAAGGCCAACTGAAGATTGAAAAGGGGTGCTATTTTTAGATGGCTTATTGCATGAAGATGGCGAATTTCTTATCTCAATCAAGATTGTTAACTTTAGTTATCTGAAGGCACGCCTTAGGTCAAATTTGTGAATCATAAAGCAAGTTTGAAGATGGCGAATTTATTATAGGTTGCTAACTGAAGTCAAAGTCATATGAAGTTGTTAACTGAAGACTTGTAAGGCAAACCCTAATGCATGGTGCTTTAATTAGCATTTCTGAGTTTCAGTTAACTGAATTGAGGTCCAATTAGAAGCCAAGCGCACTTTTCATGGTTTCCTTGCTTAGTGCGAATTTTCAAAGATGAAAATCTATATATTTCAGCCATGGCGTCCATTATTTCATCATCTTTTGCTCTGAAGTTCATATTCTTCTTGAGCGACCAGCAAGCTAAAGGTGCTACAGGTGTCCAAATTCAGTGTTCTTCGAAGCAACGAGTTCAGATTGTTCAGAGGAAGGCGATTCTAGACTTCATTTTCTCTTTGCATGCAGGTTTCATCAAGTTCCAGAGAAGAAGTTGGCAGATTTTTCAGAAGCAGACAAGCGAAACTTTCTATCTTCTGTCTTATTTCTTCTATTTCTCACCTTAGGTACTTTCTTCGCATGTCAAAGAAATTCAACACATATTCAAAATCTGATCATCTGGCTCTCATATTTCAGCGTTTGCAGCAAGACCCACGTCTTAGATTTTTTCGAGAAAATCGCCCCGTAGTCTTCATTCTAAAGCTCTGTGCTTTTTTCCGAGAATTTCTTTGCATGTGGGCTTAAAACACATTTTTTCGAGAATTCAGCTATCTGGGTTTGTTCAGAATTCAGTTGTGCACAAAACCCATGTTCCAGAAAAACTTTGAAAATTTCTTTCGTCAGAGGCTATTTTTAGCCTTGTCCAGAGGTTTTCAGAAAGTTCTTCAAGTATATTCGACTTTACAGTCAAAAGTCATCATTTTCAAAATGCAGTTCAATCTCATTGATTACAAGGTCAAATCGGCTCTTACACATAATTTCATCAAAACGACAGATACGGACCTGAATCATGTTTATCCAGTGGTGAATCTGAGCAGTTTGGAGAACGTTAGTAGCAATTCGTTGAGGAATCTTGAGCGTTCTGGGTTGCTGGCAGCGGCATCTATTCCTGTTACTATTTTCGATCTTGAGTTCGTACTTGCTTGCATTAAGCATTATGACTCGTCTTCACGACAAATCAGATCAATTGACGGGAGAGTTGTTTGCAGTCTCAAACCGAAGGACATAGAAAAATGTTTTGCTATTCCTCCTCGTTCAGATAACTTTACTGTGGTTCTTGAGGCTTGTGAGAAGATATGGGATGCTGATCATCAACGTTCGCAAAGGAAGGTAGCTCAGAAATGGCTGACAGTTCAGAAAACTAACATGCCTAAGAAGGTTGGTCGTGGCGAATTCAAAGAGGAAGTTGCTGTTTTGATAACTTTACTCAATCGAGTTACTGGTCAATCAGACGCTAGCACTTTCCGTTCTTGGATGTTTTACCTGATTACCAGAATTCTTGATGACATAGAGCATTTTGACTGGGCTATGTTGATTAGTGATTGCTTACATCAGCAAATTACTAACTTTCTCAAGTATCATGAGTTTCATATGATATCCTACTTGGTTTACTTGGTTGCATTTCAAGGTAGCTTCAGGCATCTGAAAACTAATGGCACTCTCGGTGTTCAGCGTGTTCATGAGTATTATCCTCAGTTGGAGTTTTCTCAATCCGAGCAAGACTTCCGAGCAGTGAATGATCACTTTTCTATGAGAACCGTTAGAGATCTTGATGATGAAATGCACATTCGTATTTCTGTCGAGGCCAAATCAGCAATGGAGACTTGGGCGGATTGGTTTATCCAGTTCCCTACTTTCACATACATCCGGGTTTATGGATATGTTGGAGAGCCCCTGATGTTACCAAGGTACCCTTCAGATAATCTCATCTTCATGGAGTTCCTCAGACAGATGCAGCATGTTCATTTCTTTCTTCGTAGTCGTCATAAGACTGCAGCTAATTTTCCATTCACATTGGGAATTTTCACATGCAATGCGGCAACAGATGCCAGGTTTATGTCTACTGAGATAGAAAGGTTCAAACTCAAGACTTATACTGAGAGGCGTTCCTATGATCCTCTCGGTCATTATGCAGATCGGTTAGAGCGAGGGATTGCACATAAGCCAGACTTGAAGATTTCTGGGCTAATTGTGAAGATGAATTCGAGGTTCGTCGTCGTCACTATTGTAGACTCACTATCGGTCAGCTCTTTGATTACTTATCAGAAGATGTTGATGGTCTATCGGATGATGATGGCGAAGTTCTTCTCAATTCATATGTCAAGGATCAAGTTGCTCGGCAGCCACTTCGCTCACCTGATTGGTATGCCAAGGAGAATATTTCTATTGAAGAGGTTTCCAGATCAGTTATCAAGACTAGCAAGTTGTTCTTGGAGAGCAAACGGACGCGAAGTCAGTTCCTGTAGCAGAGCCGCCAAAGGATTTCTCTTCGTTGCCTTCTACTTCTAGAGCAAGACCCAGAGTCAAAGCCATTATAATACCTCCTGAAGGGGTTAAACTCAGTGGAAACACGGGTAAAAGAGCTACTGGTAAGAGGAAGCAGAACTGAGGTTCCAGTAGAGACAGTTATTCAGGTTGAGCCTCACGTTTCACCTCCTAGTTCGCCTCACATACAACCTATTGACATAGATTCTGAGCCTGAGACACCAATTCAAGCAGGATCGGAGACAACTGAACCACCACAGGTTGATACATCAGGGACAGTCTCCCCTAGAATTGAAAATATTGTTCAGTCTTGTTGGCTCGAAAAGTCTTTGGGAAGACAGAGGCGTGAACCTTCGTACAACCTTGATTTATCTGAGTTCGGTGAACCTTATCAGAGAAGGTCGAACAAGAAGATCAAGAAACAGGTGCATATCGAGAAGACTCCAGAATCAGAGATTGTTATTGAAGTTGCCGTTCCTCCAGAGGGTAAAAGCTTAGATGAAGTCGAAGTTGGTGACTTTACATTTACTAAGGCTAATCTTGGCAGGACCACTGGAGAGACAGATGTGACTCTTCTTAAGATTGTCACTAATAATCTTGAAGAGCGAATCACGAAGGATGGAGAAGATAAAGCCTTACTCAAGGCTGAAAATAGTCAACTTCGCCAGTACATTTCTGATCTTGTTCACGGAAATCCGAGTAGAGCATCTGTTCTTCCTCAGAGTACACCTGCAGAACAATGGAAACTAGATCAGTTGGTTAGTCATGGCAGACTTTTGGACAACTGGATTGATAGTTTAGTTGTTGTTGGTCGGCGTCTTCTTGCAGATTTGTATCAGTTGAGAAGTGATGCGCATAAGGTTCGTCAGGGTGTTCAGTCACTTGAGATTGCGGTTGCAGAGAATTTGGCAAAAGATCATGTTCTGGTATCTCAGTTGTCAGTTGCATACGATGCCTTGGAGATCGATGAGGATCAGGAGAAAGTCTTTACTTGGAGAGAGCAGCACCTTCTCAGAATGGAAATATGTGAGAAGATCTCTACTAAGTTGTTTTCACTCAAGGATGATGTGGTTGGAGTACTTGCACTTGTCAGTGGTTTCGTTGTTCAGATTCCGTGTCATTATCTTTTGGAAGATGGCACGTATGTTGAGTTGGACAAAGTTCAAGCAGAGTTCGAGAAGCTGATTCGTGACAGCCTTAAAGGTGAACCTATGGCGCCTAAATTAGAGAATATTTCAGTGATTGCAGCCAGTTTCAGAAAGGCGACTGAGGAATGTAAAGATGGTATGCACACAATTACGGAAAGTGGCAGAGAACTAAAGAAACAGACTGTTGTTTTGAGCAGTGTCAAAGTGCCAGATGACAGAGAGATCGATGAGTTCTTGGTCGAAGTGTTAGACCGAGTTGACATGGAGTGATCTGCCAGTTGGAACCTGTAGTTAATTTCGAGGGTTGAGTCCTGAACAGCAGTTAACTCGACTTTCAGTCTTGAGTTTACTTGCTGATTTAACACATGCTTATCTCATCCTTGGAATTATCAACACAGGAGTTAGGGTTAGGGTTTCCAGTTAACTGAAGGTAGTGTCCAGTTAACTTTGCTTTAAATAAGGACGTGCATGCTTGCACATGGTCCATTTAGGTTATTTACACCAGTTAACTGATGGTAGCTTTCCAGTTAACTATAGTTTACTTCATTAGGGTTTAATAATTAATCTTGCATGCATTTGCGGTAGTTAACACAAGGTGATTTTAGGGTTACCTACACCTTGATGTATATAAATAAGAGTTTTTGCTCATTTGTAATTAACTTTGCTTGAGAGAAAATATATGCTGCGCCTACCTTGCCCTCAATATTGCTCTTTTGGTATTTGTTCATGCGTCTTTGCTATTACAGTTAATTGTTATGCCACATAGGGTTTCATGCAATTGTGATAGTGGATTCTTTCCATAGTTTAGATAAATCTGTCTTGTGAATCTTGTCATTATTGATCAAGCGTTATGCCACATAGGGTTTCGTGAGATTGTGATGATAAAACTGTTTTGTGAAGTCTTTACTGTTATGATCAAGTGTTATGCCACATAGGGTTCCATAAGGTTGTCATGGTAAATTCTTCCCTTAGTTTAGATAAATCTGTTTTGTGAATCTTTTATCATTTTAATCGAGTGTTATGCCACATAGGGTTTCATAAGATTATCATGGTAAATTCTTAAATCTGTTTTGTGCCTAATAAACTTGTTTAGATTGAGATGATAGTTGCGCCACCTTGCCTTCAAGTAGAGAATCTAAACACGTTTATCGTCTGATAGTCATAACCTTGCTCTGTTTTCTCATGCTCTGTTTTCTTGAGGGAACTGGATAGAATTTAAGTTATTAAGTTTAGTTGTAGTTAGTGAATCACGGGAAGCCAGAGAAAATTCTATGCAATATAGTTTTCAAGAAAGCCTTGTACCTCTGACTGAAACAAAAGGCGAATTAGTTTAGTTTATTTCCCTTTGCAAGTATTTTTGTAAAGCACAATGAGGGAGCTTCCCCTCCTAATTTGAAGAGCACTCATTGCGTAGTGTACATAGGCTGTTCGTAGCAACTCTTACTCCAGAGGTGTTAGTTGTTACGCCAACATCCATGATGACTCATATACCTGCTAACAACTCCTACAGCATATGCAATATCCGGTTTTGTGCATACCATGGCATACATTAAACTACCTACAACTGAAGCATATGGTACCTTGGACATTTTTTCTTCCTCCTCTTGTGTCTTTGGACACATATCCTTAGTCAATTTAACATGACTGGGCAAAGGTGTGCTGACAACTTTTGCATTCTCCATATGAAATCTCTGCAACACCTTTTCAACATAATCAGCCTAAGATAAAAACAATTTTCTGTTTTTCCTATCTCTTGTAATCTTCATACCAAGGATTTGCTTTGCCGCCCCCAAATCCTTCATAGCAAATGAATTTGCTAACTTTTGTTTTAATTCCTTTATATGATTCATGTTAGACCCCGCTACAAGCATATAAACAGAAAATAATGTGGCTATCATCATCCAACCTCTTAAAATAAACACAATGGTCTGAATTACATTGACTGTAGCCATGCTTAGCCATAAAGCTATCAAATTTAATATACCATTGCCGAGGTGTTTGCTTCAAGCCATATAAATTTTTCTTCAATCTACACATCAATTTCTCCCGACCTTCGACTTCAAATCCTTGTGGTTGTTCCATGTATATTTCCTCTTCCAAATCACCATGGAGAAAGGTTGTTGTAACATCAAGTTGTTCTAAATGCAAATCTTCAACAGCCACAATACTTAAAACAACACGAATAGAAGTCATTTTAACAACTGGAGAAAAGATTTCATCAAAATCAATAACCCTTTTCTGTGCAAATCCCTTTACAACTAATCTAGCTTTAAATCTTTTCTTACTTTTATCCTCCTCTTTCAGCCTATAAACCCATTTGTTTGGTAAAGCCTTTTTACCTACAAGCAACTTGCATAATTCCCAAGTCTAATTTTTTAGCAAGAAGTCTATTTCTTTTTCCATTCCATGCTCCCACTGAACCTTGGTATCCACCTGCATAGCTTCATCATAACATTCCGGATCACCAACATCTATTAATAAAATAGAATACAAATAGGGAGAAAATCTTTCTGGAGGTCTACTTATCCTTGAAGATCGTCTAACATTCACTGGAGTTTGTGGTATTTGTTGTTGTTGTTGCGGAGCATGGGGAACCACTGGAACATCACTATTTGGAGTATCATCCAGCACTACATAATCATTTTCTTTCTTCTCATGCTGCTGCAATCGATCTTTGTACAACACTTTCTCATTGAATATGACATCCCTACTTCTCACAATTTTTTGATTTTCAAAATCCCAAAGCCTATAACCAAATTCTTCAATGTCATATCCAATAAATATACATTTCTTTGATTTTGCATCAAGCTTGGTTCTATTTTTAAAATCTACATGTGCAAATGCTTCACAACCGAAGGTCTTGAGAAAATAATAACTCACCTTCTTACCTGTCCATGCTTCTTCTGGAATACCACAACAAAAAAGATTAGAGAGACCCCTATTGATTAAATAAACAATAGTGTTTACAGCCTCTGCCCACATGTTTAAAGGCAGCCCAGTATGCAATCTCATAGTCCATGCACACTCCATTATTGTTCTACTTCTAATCATGCGCTCAACCACTCCATTTTCCTATGGAGTCCTTGGAATCGTTTTCTGCCTACGAATACCATTATAGGAACAATAATCTTCAAACTCTTTGCTGCAATACTCACCACCATTATCAGATCTGAGACATTTTAACTTTTTACCTGTCTCATTTTCAACCAAGCTTCTCCATTTCTTAAAAGTTTCAAATACATCAGATTTCTGCCAAAAGAAATAAATCCATACCTTCCTTGTTGCATCATCAATAAAAGTGACATAATAGCAAGAGCCACTGAGAGAAAATACTTGAGTTGGTCCCCATACATCCGTATGCACAAGCTCCAATTTCTCATCTTTCTTTTGCTTCCCATCCTTGAGAAAACTAACTCTCTTTTGTTTGTCCTATACACAACTTTCATAGAAATTCATATTAACATAGTGCAGACCTGGTAAAACATTCTTTGAATGAAGTACTTCATACCTTTTGCACTCATATGCCCAAGTCTATTATGCCACAGTGTTAATTCAGAATCCATAGCAATTGTCTGATTTTCTGCCTGCTGAACTGCAGCAACTGTTCCTGAACATTGATTTTTATCTGTAATAGCTAAAGTAGAAGGAACAGTATGACCTGTACAAAGATATAAGGTGCCTACTTTCACACCTTTTGCTACCACTAAGGCACTTTTTGTAACCTTCCAATTTTTATCACTAAATGTAACACAACCTTCATCATCTAGTTGCCTTGCTGAAATTCAATTTCTTTTTAACTTTGGAACATGCCTTACCTCATGTAGTAGCCAATGATTCCCATTCTGCAACTTAATCTTGATTCTTCCCTTTCCTACAATCTGACAAGGTTCGTTATCTCCCAAATAAACCAACCCAAAATCCCCTTTGACATAATCAAGAAAATAACTTCTATGGGGCATACATGAAATGAAGCCCCTGAATCTAACACCCAAGAATCATCAGCATTATCAAGCGAAAAAATCAAAGCATCCTCATCAGATTTATTACTTACCACATTTGCCTCTTTATTGCCTTCCTTTTTGTCTCATTCATTTTTTCGAGACTAGCAATATTTCTTTAAATGACCCAGCTTACCACCCTCTTGTCTCTAGATTGGGACCTTTTTTCCTTTGATTTTCCTCGTGACTTCCCATGACTTCCAGAATTTTTTCCTCTCCTTTGTTCTGCCCCTGCTTTCTACATTCAAAACACTCCCTGATGTGGATGTTCCACCTGAGCTTTTCCTACGAATTTCCTCACTCAAAATAACACCAACAACATCATCAAATTTCAATGTATTTGAACCAGAAACAGAATTGCTAACAACCATTACCAAGCTATTCTAACTTTCAGGCAAAGAACACAGAATCAAAAGAACCCTAACTTCTTCATCAAAATTTACATTTATAGAAGTTAATTGACTGGTAACCGTATTAAACTCATTTAAATGATCAACAACTGACCCACCTTCTACCATTTTCATATTAAATAAACACTTCATAAGAAATACCTTATTCGAAGCGGAAGACTTTTCATATAACTTCGCCAGAGTTTCCATCAACTCTTGAGTTGTCTTTGCTGTTGTAATATTGAATGCCACCAATTGTGCTAGGCATAAACGAATGGCTCCCAGTGCCTTTCTATCCAGAAGATTCCAATCCTCATCACTCGTTGTTGCCAGTTTCTTGGCTATTCCTCCCAACGGCCTCCATAAATCCTTCTGGTAGAGATAATCCTCCATTTGCATCTTCCATAACTAATAGTTTTTCCTATTGAATTTATCTACCTTCAATTTACCCTCGTCCGCCATTGCTCCCACTTAACCGTGAGACTCCCACTCAACCATGAGACTTTCCTGTAGACGATAATCAAACACAACCTGCTCTGATACCACTTGTTAGGGTTAGAAGGCAGATATCTAACAATTAAATGCAGATTTGATCAATAAAACAGATAAATAAAACACAAAAAATTATAGTAGAAACAAGACAACACAGAGAATTTAATTTGTTCACCCAATCCAGGCTACGTCCACAAAACTACAACCATCCAATGATTTTATTATCCAGTGTAAAACATATTACAATCTCACTAATAATGCCCTTTTTGCAACCCCCATCCAAACCGCTTATAACAAGTTTTTTAAAAGCTTCCAAAATTAGGGTTCTACAAAGTCAATTTTTTTCTTTTTTCAGTGACATACATGAAGAGTGTATAGTATAGCATAATCAGTCACCACATACCAACAATCCTAGATCTAACAGAATGGATAAACAAGATATTCATGTAATGTCCCCTTTTCTGATCCATTCCAACATTCTTGAAAACTCCAACTTTCTTGGAGAGTGTCAACTTTTTCAAAAAGAAATTCTAACAATAACAAGTTCTTGGAGCCAAGACATGCACAAACATACTTTCCGTGTGCAAATTTCACATTCTAGGAGCACTCCACACTTCTTGGAAAAGTTCATCATCTTGGGAGAACACCAACTTTCATATAGACTGATATCCCATGCATTTAAAGTATTGGTTGTGCGGTAAAAATTAATACTTTGGACTATTTTAATATTTTCAATAACTTTGCTGGTTGTGCAAAAAAAAATTATTAAAATTATTAAATGGTTAAATATTAAAGTTGTCGAAAAATAAAATTAAACGACAACTTATATATACTTATTTAAAAAGGCATTTTAAGTGTGCATATAAAGTGTCACTAGGCTCAAGGCGTCGAAAGTGGCCATAAGGACACTTTATATTATTTTATTAAGTCAGTTTCTCCAAAAAAAGCAACTTTTGTGTTGTACCCCAAAGTAAAATTTTTGATACACTTGGGCATTTTCAAGAAATGAGTAAAAGTCTTGTCAAAATTGTCAAAAAAGGACAAAATTGGGGTTTGCATGTCTTGCATAAGGGGCGAAAACTTGAAATTTTAAAAATCTAGCGATCTGGGTCTGCTCAGAGCGTCCAAATCTACAAAACCTAGTTCTTGGTTTTTCAGCCCTACTTTTTAGGAAAATTGGTATTTTTAGAAATTTTCTAAAAATAGAAACTTTTTCTCGGTTTTTTTGGGTTTCTTTTGAAATTGATGCTAGAAAATTTTTCTAAAAATAGAAAGTTTGTCTGTTAGGGTTCAAACTGATTTTGATTGGTTGAAAATACTTCATCATCAAGCTGGTGCAGTCAGAATCACAAAACGATCAGTTTTTCCCTAGTGGGTCTTGTTGATGCGTGTTTTATGACACAACAAACATTCTAGAATAAAGTGTCAAAGACGCTATATCCCCTCTTGAAAAACTACCTCATATGCTAAGACTGCAAGTAAGATCATACGGTAATTCCAATGTTTAAGATGAGTGTGGATAAGCTCTGTGGTTTGATGTGATATGCTGGTAACACAAAGGGACTTACACTAGGCTTGTTCAATTCACAATGAAGGTCTAGACAATGAAGCTCTGTTGTTTGGGTCATGGATCAAACAAACTAAAAAAGGAGATAAGGGTTTAGAATTTCTAACATACTTCCTACGAATTCAAGAGACGGTATTGACTTGGTGAAACAAATAACCACGCTTTGCTTCGCCACGCTCAACGACAACTACACAAAGGGGGTGCAATCTTCAAGGGAATGTGCTTATGATTTTCACGTCATGAATAAATACCATCAAATCGAACAATAATTATCCAGACAGAAGTTAAGCATCCACAAAATAAGCTCAGGCTAACTTTACGCATTGAATGAAAATCATCCGTTCAAAGAAAGTATGAGCAAAAATTTTCACCATGATCAACACTTATCAAATCTTGCATTCATCTAACATACATGAAGTAAAATCTAAACTATGATGAGGGATAAGAACCATGCCAACTCCAAAATAAGAGAAGTAATCACCATCAAAACAATGCATGCATTACTTATTACTTTAGCAGTCGTACACAACAATTACTTATCTCAACATGTTTTGCAACATGCTCCCATGCTTTACAAATGAGGGGTTAGCTCAATTTATAGGCTCCCCAATTACAATTCAATGGCCAAGATTGATTTAGGATCAACGGCCAAGATTACAAAATAAAACCCTAATTAGGGTTTGTTACCCCTCGACCAATGAGAAAATTACATTCGAGGACACTTGTCCTTTTTGCTAAATATGAACCAACAAATAAAATAGAAAGTTGTTGCATGTTGATTTGGAATAATTTGATTGGTTGGAAGATGACGAGGTGCCACCTCAACGTGCTGGATGCCTTCCTTGGTCGCTACGTGCTTGCCTTAGAATATTTTCCTTGTTGATGACTCTATCCGTTGTGCTTGTTCTTTCCTAACTTTGATCTTTGGATCTCCCTTAAGACTTTGGCTTCTCCTTCTCGCCTGCATTGGAAGTCTCGCCTTGGAGCAAGTGTCATTCCTTTGGATTTCCTTTCTGAATTATCCAATTTGTGTCAAGAAGTTGTTTAAGTATGAAAATTTGTTTGGAACACTCTTCTCGTCATCATTTGATTCTGATTGGAAGCTTGTCTTTAATTCTTCAGGAGATGAAATCCTTCAAGAATTTGCCTGGATTGCTTCAATAGGTCTGGGATTGTAGATGAAAGCCCCCCCAAGATGTCCAGATATTCTTTCCAGTGCCTTGAATAATGGAGGAAATTGGAACCTTCCCTGTGAAGAATTTCCATACTTAGCCAAATTTTGGCTACTAAAATTTTGGCCATTTTTGTGCTCAAATGAACTTTGCCGGTGGATTTGTCTTCAATTTTGAATTTGGCTTGCGTAAGTTGGATGTACTTGACGATGTGCCTGCCGTTGTCTTCATGATGCCAAATTCTTGGCGGACTTCCTGTTGGTCTTGCCATGTGCAAGGGTGGACTCCCCTCTTTGAAGATTCGTCTTGTGTAGTCATCCACCTGCAGTAAAATAAAAAATATATTTCGGATTTTCTCTCTCCTAAAGATAACTTTTCAAGATAAGCTTTGAAAGATTTTTATAAATTTCATTTTCAAGCTTTTAATTTTCTCCAAAATGGCTAATTTATTTGATTTTATCTTTTAAATTTAGCCATGGCAAAAATTATTGGATGAAGATTTTCATTTTCCCTCTCCTGATATCAAAGTGAATTTTGTTTCAAATTTAAAGCAAACTTCATACTCTCTTCGTCATTTTCATCTTGGCACGAGCATATTTCATATTTAACTCTTCATTTCTATCTCCCAAAATCGGACTTCTCATTGTTTGCCATACTCTCTCTCTACAAGTTGGACTTGGTGAACATCTTTCCATGGCGGACTTTGAGAGTCTTTTTCCATCTATCTTCAAATGTTGGAGGACTTCATGTCAAATTCTCCATGTCTCTCTCTTGAGGCATGGCAAACTTCCCAAGTGCTTTTCCATTTATTTTCCATTCAAGTGTCATGGCGCACTTTCAAGGTGATTTTCTTTTCGTTATCTCTTTGGGGTGTTGAAAAATAAATAATTAAATAATTAAAATAATTATTTTATGTGTTGTTTTCAACCCCTTCATTTTATGGCATTTATTTTCTTTTATTTAAGGCAAATTTGATTTTCCAAAATTTTTCTTGCCAATGCCTTAGGCAAAAAAATTTCTTTCCAATTTCACTTTGCCATAATTTTCTTTCCATCCTAAGTCTCAGGCGAAAATGTTTTAGACATATAAATGTTGGACTTTGAAAAATATTTCTTATTTTCTCTAAGTGTTGCGAATTTTCCAAAGTGCCAAGCATATTTTAAATTTTCCAATGTCCACACTTAGGCAAAATTTTAATTTTCCCTCACTCCTTGGTATGGCGGACTTTCCATTTGTTGAGCCATGTATATTTTTCTTCAAGGCGGACTTAGCCTTAGTCCAAGCCATTTAATTTTTTCCTTGCCTGTGCTCAAGCCACTTTTTCTTTTCATATGGCGGACTTTACTTGTGTTCATGCCATCTTGGGGCGGACTTTACTTGACCTCATGCCATTACCCTTTTGGAGTTAGCGGACTTCACCTTACTTTATGCCATATAGCTAGGGGCGGACTTTGCTTATGTTTGTGCCATCCTTTATGTGGCTGGGTGGACTCACCCTACTCCATGCCATCTCCTTAGGGCGGACTTGCCACTTGTCCAAGCCATTCCACATTTTGTCCAAGGGCGGACTTGCTACCTTCCCATGCCACTTCAAGGCGGACTTACCAATTGTTTGTGCCATTGTTGGGCGGAGTTGCCAAGTATTCATGCCATTGTCTACTTGTTGAGGGCGGACTTTGCCTCCTGCCATGCCATTGTCCTAAGGCAGACTTGGCCTCTTGTTATGCCATTTTCCATTTGTCCAAGGGCAGACTTCACTTCCAATCATGCCATTGCTGGTTAAAATCTCAGTCTTCTTTTCATGCCTCCATGAGTTCTTGCCATGATTTTCAGTCATACTTAGGCAAATTTGCCATGATTTTCTCAGATTTCTCCATGAATTTTCCAGATTTTAAACATTTTTCTGTGATTTCTTGACTGATTTTTCCAGATTTTCAACACTTTTCTGATTTTCATCATGAATTTCACAAATTTTCAAATTGATTTTCTGAGATTTCCATTGACTTTTTGGAACTTCTGAGTGGATTTTCAAAATTCGGGCACTTTCCAAATATAGAAAACTTGACAAAAATAGAAGTTTTTTCCCAAAATAGCAACTTTCTAAAAATAGCCCCTAAAAAATAGGAAGTCTAGAATAGGCCAAAAATGCCAAAAATAAAGTCCCTAAAAAAATAGGGGGGGTCCGGAGGGGCAATCCCTAAAAAGTAGGTGTCAGAATTGACTGAAACAACAGTCGATCTTCGTCCCTCGGGTCTCCTAAGCATTGTGGTGATGTTCGGACAATGATTCAGGCTCAAAATCTCAACTTGGCTCCGATGACCTTCAAAAACTCAAAACTCCTCATTGTAAGAGGACGGGTGATAAGCAGTTGTGACGCCAAGGCAAAACGCCAAAAAGCAAAAAACAAAGGGTCCCCATTTGCAATGGGGCGATGTGTGAAAAGGTCTACAACAGGTCTATTCTGTTTTTTTAATTTCAGAAAGCATTTCGAGAACTCTGAAGCTGTGTTACACGGGGACGCGTCCCCTGCCCCAAAACCCCCTGTACCCGTCCCCACCCATCCCGGGGACAGGGGGACGCATCGGGGACAGTCCCCTGCCGTCCCCGAATGAAGAAAATTCGCAGGAAACGGGGGGGACGTTTCCTCTTGTCTGGGAACGGTCCGCCGTCCCCCGCGTATATGGACTGCCCAGAAAATAAAATAACATTAAATCGTGGTTTTTTAAACATTTTATATTGCTTATAATTCTGACGGGGGCCCACAGCAAGTAAAGGCGAATGAATAAAGTCCATAAACAAAAAATTAAATGAAACTTTAAAGTTTCAAAACATTGAAATGTTTTTTGTTTTGGCTCTCACGGCAAGAGCAGGCGACGGCAAAGGGCGACGACTCCCAGCTCACACAGCAAACAAAAATCTGTCTCAGACTCTCAGCATCATTTTTTTACCATTTTACTCCTGCGTTTGGGCATTTGACAGAGGCGTTTTTGCATTTTAAGGACGCATGAAACAAATTTCTCAAGTTTTTGTTTTACACGCCTAGGGTAAAGTCGCGGCTGGGCACCTCTATTTGACTGCGTTTTCTCCACTCAAGCTACATTTTGTTTGTATTTTGGACGCCTTGAGGAGTTGGGAGCTGCACTTCATTCCATTTCCTACCACTTTCAGGTTTGAGATTAAATTTAAATAATTTTTTTGCTTTTGTATTATCTTTATCAGTTTTTTAATTTTTGCTTAATGCTTTTAGTTTTATTTTCATTTAAATGATTTTGTATCATTTTTACAAAATTACAGATTTTCAACCAGCATACAAACTTCATATTTTAAAAAAATAAAGAAAAATTCAAAAAAGCCATACAAATTTCAAAATGAGCAGCAACAGCAATGGCAGTGACAGTCATGAGGGTGAGGGTAGTGAGAGTGAAAATGAAATTCAAAGAATGTCAATAGACCCTTCTTCTACCTCTGAAAATCCAACCCCTGCTTCTTCAGACTATTTTGCATGCCCTATACCCTCTCTTCAAAGGTTTGCAAAAGGCCCTTTCAACCGCAACAAACCATTGCGTCAGTTTGCCACAGATGTGACTGTCAACAAGCAAAAAAATTCAGGGGGCAGCAAGAAATGGCTTTGTCATGTTTGTAAAACTCATTACCATGGGAGCTACACTAGGATTAGAGGCCATCTAGTGGGTGACTGTGGAAAGGGTGTTAGAGTATGTACATCAATAACATTGGAGCAGCAGCTTCAATTTGCAAAGTTGGCTGGATGCAGTGATGACCAAATCATTACCATTCAAATAAAAAACGACCATTAGCTGATTTGCAAGGCTCTTCCAATATATCAGTTTCAGAGAATTGTGATAGAGGGAAGAAGAAAGCAAGTGAGAAAACTAAAACTTCAATCATGGGGTTGATGAATTCACAAAAACGAGAGCAAGTTGATGATGCAGTGGCCAAATTCTTTTATGCTCATGCTCTTCCATTTCATTTGGCAAGGTCACCTTATTTCAAAACTATGGTGAAAGAAATATTGTCAGTTGGACCCTCTTATGCCCCCCCTGGAGAACATAGATTGCGTACCTCCCTCCTTGACAAACAATATTCAAAAGCTA